>ML285025.1:0-58660 GCA_005239495.1 Nicotiana undulata
TTAATGAGTCCAAAAAGCTTACCTCAATGATGCACCAACGTTTCCCTCTTCAAAATCCCTCAACAACCTCGGAACCCGCACAACAATGGTGAAAAGAGGGTTAAAAATCGCGAAATCTCCTTTTTATACTTTTCTACCCAGACTTTTCGCACTTGCGGCCCCAAATCTCGCACCTGCGGATCGCACCTGCGACTTTTTATTAAACGGCCTAAACCCGCACCTGCGACTTCGCAGGTGTAGTCCCCTATCCGCATCTGCGACCCTTACTGAGCCGACCAAAATCCGCACTTGTGGAGACCCTTTTCCCTTCTGCGAGCCGCACCTGTGATCAAACATCCTCAAGTGCGGTTACACCATCAATTGCACATCAACAGCTGAAAGCTGCATATTCCAAGTCCAAACTCTCCGTTAACCACTCAAAACCATCCCAAGCCCCTCGGGACCCCAACCAAACATACCAAGACATCATATATGATCATTCAAACTTAGTTGCACTCTCAAAACTCTAAAAATAACATCAAAACACCAAAATCACGTCGGATTCAAGCCTAAGAACTTTGAAAATTCTAAAATCCACCAACGATGCCGAAACTATCCAAAAACACATCCGATTGACCTGAAATTTTGCAGACATATCCAAAATGACATTACAAATTTGTTACAACTTTTGGATTTCCATTCCGACCCCGATAGTCTATTTTTCACTGCCGACCGGAATCACCAAAAATTAACTTTCGCCAATTCAAGCCTAAATCTACACCGGACATCACAAAAATATTCTGAACACACTCCTAAGTCCCAAATCACCTAACTAAGTTATCCGAGCCATAAAATCCGCATTCCGAGGTCATTTACCAATAAGTCAACTCTCAGTTGATTTTTCCAACTATAAGGCTATTTTTAAAGACTAAGTGGCTAAATTCTCACTACAACCATTCGATTCCAAGACTACCAACTCTAACACATCATAAATAGTATAACCAACCTATGACAAGACAATAACAGTAATTATAATGCAAGTTCTACGTAACGACCGACCGGGTCGTTACACGTAGCAGTTAAAGAAACACTAGAAATAAGGAAATCACTTTTATTGCTAGGTGTGTTATTTACAGAATGGTGTGAATGTGAAAGTGAACAGTTCTCATTACTAGAATGAGATGGAACAGTAAAAGTAGATGCGACATGAATGACAAGTAACTGAGAATGCACGTTATTCTTATCAGTGACATGAGATGAAAAATGATGAACTAAATGCATCAGGAAGAGTAGAACTAGTGATGTAGGAGTTTGAGCAGTGAAAGTACAGACCAGTCTTGGCTTTACTAATCTCCAGCGGCTTCTTCAGTGAAGTGACTTGTAGAAGGATGATTAGTAAAGACTACAATACAATCAAGTTGCACTGTCAGAAAATGGATTGATATTAAATTGAACTTGAAGCTGGGCACAAAGAAGACTTTTCTAGGACTAAACTTAGGAATCATGGTCACATCAACATTTAGTATCACCTTCACTTTATATCTGTAAGTCCATGTAACTAGATATGGATAAACTAGAGCCTTAATGTTGGTTAGTAGTGACTTATTGTAGGTCATATGGTTTGTGGCTTCAGAATTGAGAATCCTTGAATCAACTCTTTTTGAACATTCACACGATTGATCATTCGAATCAAAAGAAGTAGATCATGCTAAAGTACCTGAGAAGTTCACAGCTCTCCCGTTTATGTTGGAATTTCTAGATATGTCTTCTCCACCTTGGAAACTTTCCAAGATGCTAAGCAGTTGTCCATATTGCTCTTTGGTCAAATTGTGCATAGTCCAGCGTTGCTCCTGATTCTGAAGGTTGTTCCCATTTTCTCTAGCAACAATTCCCTCATTTGATGACCCAAACACATTTGCATCAACTCTTTTTCCCTTGTTGAACTTAAAACTCTGCAGGAATCCCTGAAGTTTTTTCTTTAATATGTCCTAACCTTTTGTAGTAATCACAAAACAGGCGAGGTCTATTATCTAAGTGACATGTTCTGTATCCATTATTTCCAGCACCATTTCCTTGCTGAGTACTCCCTCTGTTCTAATTTATGTGAACATGTTTGACTGGGCACGAAGTTTAAGAAAAAATGAAGACTTTTTAAATTTGTGGTCCTAAACAAATCAAAAAGGGGCCCAGAGTAATTGTGTGGTTATAAAAGCTTCTCATTAAGGGTATAATTGTAAGTTTAAGCTAAATTATTTCCAAATTTAGAAAGGGATCATTCTTTTTGGAACGGATCAAAAAAGAAATAGGTTCACATAAACTGGAACGGAAGGAGTATAATATATTTTGAAACTGTTATTTCCTGGTCTGCTTGCATTTAAAGCAATATTGTCCATAAAAAACTAACAGTTTGGCCTGACTTCTCTTAGCTTTTCTTCTTGAATGAGGATGGGGAAGGCCTGAGCTACAGTTGGAAGCGGATTCATCATAAAAATGCTTCCTCTCACCATAGTATACACTTTGTTTAAGCTCATACAATTGAATTAACCTCATGTCTTGCTCAGCTTTGTGCATATTTTCTTTGCTCCGCATGTGCACTGGAAAGCACACCAAAAGTGTTCATTCAATGTGTTGAGTTCCTCCTAGAGTTTCTTCATCTTAGTGTAGTACCTAGTGATATGTAGGCTCTTTTTTGACTTAGATCACGTATTTCCTTTTGGAGTTGATACAACTTTGCACCGTTAGTCTGATAATATTTGTCTTATAATTCCTGCTAGAGTTTCCTAGAATCATTGACGTATTGTAAACTATTTGCTAAATCTTTGTAAAGCGAGTTCAAAATCCACAAGGTCACAATGTCGTCGCATCGCTCCCACTACTAAAAAATCAGGGTTTAGCGACAGACAAATTCTATAGCTAAATCGAAAAATTCGTCGCTAATCTCATTTAGCGACAGCAACATATTATCAAGAAATTATGCTAGCTACGAGTGTTTTAGCGACAAATTAGCGACGACGTTCGTAGCTAATTCCAGTTTTTTTTGTAGTGAGAGTAGCAGAATTGGGATCTGGCTTCTTACATTTTTTAGTGATGAACCCTACTTTGTTTTTCATTGAAAGGTCTCTAAGGACTCCTCGTCTCCGAGATCTATAGTCGGTTCCTCAAATTCCACCGGTACAAGAATAGATCTGGTACTTTCTGATAGATGCATGTACAATGGGTTAGTGGAATCTAGGGTTTCCTTGTCCATTGTTGGATTTTCCTCATCTTCAGCCATATTTTGACTTATCTGACTGTTACCGACAAGAGGCAAATTAGAGAGATGAAGCAGCAAATCGATCGAACTTACAAAAAACCCTATTCTCCCCAAATTCAATGAAAAATTTCTATCTCAACAAAGAGAAAAAGTGAAATAGCTCTAGGATTGATGTCTTAGGTTTGATACGATGTTAAATGTTGGTGATTCAATGGAGGACATGAGCTCGATAAGAACTCTAATGGAGGAAACAGACTTTAGAGAGAGGGAGAGAGACATAGTTCTTCAAAGCAGTAAGATGGGAATCTTTACCATTATTGTGCACAAAGCACTTGCATCCAAATGCCCTAAGATGGGGATATGTTTGGTTTTTTCCCTTTAAGTAACTCATAGGGAGTCTTCTCTACAAGAGGTCTAGTCATGCACCTATTTATGATGTAGCATGGAGTGTTTACAACTTCTTCCCATAAGCTATGGGCAGTATACTAGACAGATGCATAGTCCTAGCCATATCTTCAAGTGTCCTATTCTTTCTTTCAACTACTCCATTTTGTTGTGGAGTCCTAGGAGCAAAGAAATTATGATTTATGCCATGCTCATCACAAAATTCAGCAAATTTAGCATTCTCAAATTCAATGTCATGATCATACCTGATTGATGCAAGTTGATTAAAACAAGTAAACACGTCAAATGCTTCATCTTTAGATGTTAAAAACAATGTCCAAGTAAACAATGTCCGAGATTTTCATCTGAGCTTTCTTCCCAAGCAGTGACCATAGACTTGGTTGATCCTTTATTTTTCCTGGGTTGAACCTGTTCTTTCTTCATGTTCCTTCGTTCAGTTCTTTCCTTCTTCCATCCAATTTCTCATTGAGGGAAGTTCTTGATGCGGTGATTAGTCTTCCCACACTTATAGCATCCTTTATTGGTTTGCTTTTTAAGAACCTTTGGATTTCTGTAGCTTCCACTTTTTGAAGGACCCTTTCCTCTCCTTAAGTACTTCTTGTAGTCCTTTGTGAACATAGACATTTCATCATCTTCTAAATCAAAACCTTTAGTGATTCTGAGTGCCATGATCATTTCCTTCTTAGGTACATCCATCTTCATGGTCTGCCTCCTAAGTTCATAAGCAATAAGATTTCCAAGTAACTCATCCAATGGGAGAGTGGAAATGTTCTTTGATTCCTGAATTGCTGTGATTTTGCTCTCCCAAGTAACAAGCAGAACCCTTGTGAAAATATTCTCAACTCTATCTACTTCAGGAATAATCTTTCCAAGAGACTTTAGTTCATTTGTCAATGTTGTGAATCTTGTGTACACCTCTTGAATGGTTTCTTCTTCCTTCATAGTAAAGTTTTCATATTGAGAATACAATAGAGTTCCTCTGGACCTCTTCACTTGAGGTGTTACTTCATGGGCCACTTGCAGAGTGTCACAAATTTCCTTAGCGGTAGTACAACTTTGGATTTCACTGTACTCATCTGGACCAAGTCCACAAACAAGCTATTTCTTGGCTTTAGCATTCTTCTCCCATTTCCTCAAGTCCTCAGCAGTGCAGTCAGTTCTTGTCTTTGGCCCATATACTCCTTCAACATTTTTCTTCAGTGTAGCCAGTGGACCATCGGTGACAATGTCCCATAGCTCATAGTCCTCTCCTATGATGTGATCTCTCATTATATTTTTCCACCAGGAGTAGTACTAGATGTTGAAGAGTGGTGGCCTAACAGTGGATTTCTCTTTCCAGTTTCCAGGTGGTGCACTCATCTTGATCGTATCCTAAGATGTTAGCCTCTTCAAGGATAACCCGCTCTGGTACCCATTGATATTTTAACTTCAATACCACACAAGGGGTGTGGGGGATGATGATTTGTGTGGTGTCTAATTTTTCGCGTGCATTGATTATAGAAGGACCTGGTTCTTCAAAGTGTTCCTTAACCTACTGTTGCTGAAATATTAAATGCGGAAAGTAAAGAACACACGTATTTTACGTGAAAAATACCCGGCTCAAAAGGTGAAAAAACCACGACCTACTACTCAGTAGGATTTTCCAACACTTCACTAAATCAATGAGCCAAAATATCATTTACAAAACACTTTGTAAACCTAAGGATTAACACTAATCCCGTTGTGACAACCAGCCTTTAACTGTTGTGATAACTTCAAGTTAACTCTAACTTGAATGCTCGGAGTACCTATTACAATTGCCTCTAGATAAAGCTGAAAGGTACAATTTGAAAGCCACCTACTACAATTGAACTAAAATAAAATATAAACACTTGAAACTGGTTCTTCTATCTAGTTTCTAAACCAGATACTGTTACCCTGATTACTTGTTGGTTGACTCCAACAAAACTCTTATGGTACTTTTATAACAATATTATATTTAGAAGATAAAATTAGTATATACAAGTTCTTCTTCTCCATCAGAACCAACTTCTTCTGATGCCTTGAGTACAAGTCCTTTGTCCCTCTTGGAGTCATTCTTCTTGAACTCCATTTTGCTCATTTCGTGTGTCCTAAAGTTTCCAATGATTTCATCTAAGGTAATTTTACTCAATTTGTTTGCTTCTTGAATCACGGTGACTTTACTTTCTCAGGAGGCTGAAAGAATCATAAGAACTTTTTTGACCAACTCCTTAGATGTAAAGTCTTCCCAGGAGATCTCAACTTATTTGTGATGAATGTGAACCTAGTGATCATATCTACATCAGAATCTTTCATGGTAAATATATATCTTATAGTTTCTAAAAAGCATCTCAATTCTGGACTGCTTCACTTGAGTCGTTCCTTGGCGCGCAGTTTGCAAAGTGTCCATCTTTGCATCAGTGCATGCAGAAACCTGGTTGTATTAATCAGGACCGAGGCCACAAATAAGTATCTTTTTAACCTTAGAATTTGCTCCATGTGTTTGAGATCAATGTTGTTGAATTCACCTCTCTCCTTGGGAACTTCTTTTCCCTCAGTATCAAGTTAGATAAAAACATTTGGTTTGTCTACTACAATATTCCACAGCACATAATCTTCAGGAATTAGGAAGTCATCCATCCTCGCTTTCTACTAGCTATAGTGCTGGCCATTGAACAAGGGTAGATGTGTGGTAGACTGTCCCTCATTCATCCCACGTGGTGCACTCATCTTGTGAATCTCTCAAAGGCGTTAGCCTATTAATTGAGAGTCTGCTCTGATATCAATTGTTAGATTAGTGCACCACTTATATACTAGAGGGTAAATTGTGTACCAACCAATTAAAATTGTCAACCTGCAGGAATTTTATGTTTTCCCCAAAAGCAGGTTTTTGGACTAGTTCATGCAATTTCGATCGCTAATATATGCGAAACATTACGTGAAAAATATTCTTACTCAAGGAAGTAAAAATCACGACCCAACTCTAGGATTCTCCTCACAAACTTTACTAAAACAATGAGTAGTTTCAGGTTACTAACATTTTTTTATAACCTAAGAGACTAAATCTAGTCAACCAAACAACTAACAATCCAGATGATTGTTGCTACACACTCTAAACTAATCTCTTAATCTAGAAGAGAAAGATTGTCACACAGTTGTACTTACGAAATACTTCTAGAACAAGCAGAATGAGATTACAACTCAAACATATTGCAAGATCAAGACAAACTAAACTAGACTATAATCAGTTATTGGACCTTGATTCTTCAATTTGTCCCGCTCTTGTTTTAGCAATTTTGCTGCTCACGTAAGAGATCTCTCTATTTTATCTGTGTAGGTGCGCAAGCTTCCGTAAAATAAACTCCTACTTCCTCCGTTCCAGTTTATGTGAACCTATTTCCTTTTTGGTGCGTTCTGGAAACAATTTAGCTTAAACTTACTATTCTACCCTTAATGAAAAACTTTTATAATCACACAAATACTCTGGCCCCTTTTTGACTTGTTTAGGACCACAAATTTTAAAAGTCTTCATTTTTTCTTAAACTTCGTGCCCAGTCACACATGTTCACATAAATTGAAACGGAGGGAGTTATATATATGTGAATATATAGTATGCAGACAGGGTTATAGATGAGTTTTGACATAGTAAAACCAAATTTCCTAACCCTAGCAAATAAAAGAAGTAAAAGAAATTTCCTTTGAGTCAATTTTTAACTTCCATAACCACTTCCTTAAATCTTGGACTAAACTCAAGCCACAAAGATTATGATATTATCACGTGGCTTCCGGATCATTATTAAAATACATCTCTGTCTGATGTGGAAGTGAATCCTATCCTCGCTAGGATTTTTATGCCGTGCAAGAACCACCACGAGACCCAAGATCTTGTAGCCCGTTTGGCCAAGTTCTAAAATCAGCTTATTTTGAGAAGTGTTTTTTTTTAAAAGTACTTTTGGTGAGAAGTAGTTTGTGTTTGGCTAATTAATTTGAAAAACACTTTTAAGCAGTAATTAGTGTTTGGCCAAGCTTTTGAAAATTGCTTCTAAGTGTATTTTTCTCAAAAGTATTTTTGGAGAGAAGCTACTTTTTTCTGCTTTTCCAAAACTGTTTCTGCTTCTCCTCAAAAACACTTTTTTCCTTCCAAAAGTTTGGCCAAACACCTCAATTTTTGGTCAAAAGTGTTTTTGGCAAAAAAAAAAAAAAAACACTTTTGGCCAAAAAAAAAAAAAGCTTGGCGAAACAGCTATTAGACTCAGCAGATTATAAGTTTGTTAATTATCAAAACTCAATTTCCAACAGTTAGACATATAGTGCTATTCTGACATCAAGAAATTTTCATTTCAGCAATCGAGAAAGATCAAGCTTATTAGGATGGCGGACGTTAACATGAACGAGAGTACTCCAACTCGTAGACGAAGTATTCAAATAACTGAAGAGGAAACTGTGGGATTTGAGAATGATGCTGAGTGGATAATTAAGCAACTGATAAGTGGAACAAAGAAATTGGATATCATCTCCATTTTTGGAATGCCGGGTCTTGGAAAGACCACTTTGGCAAAAAAAATATTCAAAAATTCTTCAATCGTTTCTCACTTTAAAGTGAAATTATGGTGTACTGTTTCACAATCACGTGATATCAGAAAGCTGTTGATGGACATCTATAAGCAAGTGATGGGTGATGGGTGCAATGTAGATGAGAACAGTGATATAGCTGATATGCTGCACAGGTCTTTAATAGGCCAAAAATATCTCATTGTCTTGGATGATATATGGGAAGTTAGGGTATGGGAAAAGTTACGATTATCTTTTCCGAAGGAAGAGAATGAAAGCAGAATTATATTAACAACTCGACATAAAAAAGTGTCAGAAAATAATAATCCTTATCATCTTCGATTTCTGACTACGGAAGAGAGTTGGAAATTGTTGCGGAAAAAAGCATTTAAAAAGAAAGGTTGCCCTTCTAAACTCCAGGCTGTTGGACGACGAGTTGCAGATTACTGTAAAGGACTGCCTCTTACAATTGTCTTGATTGGTGGAATTCTTGCAAGTAAAAAAAAGAATGTCTCAGAGTGGTGCGAAATTGAAAATAAGTTGAAGTCGCATGTTGGTGCAGTTGGAACTGAGAGCAACTTGGCAATACTGTTAAGTTACAACTATTTACCAGTTCATTTGAGACAGTGTCTTCTAACTATGGGGATGCTTCGGGAGGATGAACCCGTTCAAGCATTAAATTTGATGCTACTCTGGATGGCCGAAGGGTTCATTCAATGTAAGGATGAAAGACGATTAACGGAGGAGGTAGCTGAAAGATATTTGATGGATCTAATATCTAGTAGCCTAGTAATGATTGCGAAGACATCCTCTTATAATGGTGATGTGAAGCTCTTGCAACTTCACGATCTAGTGCGAGACTTTTGCATAATCAAAGCTAAGGAAGAAAAGTTCATGCAGGTGATTGGGTTACACAACGAATATGAACCATCATATGACGGGGAACATCGAGTGTGCATTCATCTGAATCATGACCTTCTTTATGATTTGCTAGATAAAAAAGATAACTTCATGGGGACGTCCTTTGGACAAAATCTTAGTTCATTGTTTGTTGCTAATGAGCCGAGGATTTTCGTCACTTCTAATAATCCATCTGGGAGGTTAGATTTCTCGTCAGTTGGAGAGTTTAGACTTCTTAGAGTGTTGAATTTTACGAACTGCACTCTAAGAAATTATCAGAATATGCTGCAATCACTACTTCACCTGAGATACCTCGCAATGGGTTGCCTAGAGTTTTCCTTTAAGTGGGTATCACACTTGTCCGATCTGGAAACTTTACTGGTTGATTCAGAACGTTGTGTAGATGGGACACCTCATATTTGGAATTTGACGAAGCTAAGGCATGTACAGTTATTAACACTTTTACCTCGTGACATAGCAATATCTGAAGAAGGTCGACCGCCGTCTACATTGGAGAATTTGAGGACATTTCATGGTATGTCGCTTGATCTTGAAGATGCAGAAGCGTTGATTAAGAGGTTTCCCAATCTTCAAACGCTTTTCCTCTTAGCTTCTAATGAATCTGGTGAAACTGACTCTTTTCTGAGATTACAACTTCTTACGGAGCTTCAATTACTCACCCTATATTCGCCGGGACTAAGTATCACTAATTGCTATTTTCCTTCAAGTCTCAAAAAGTTGGTTCTAATCGGAACTCACATATCAAGTTGTGCAGCTTCCGCCATAACTGAGATGACATTCAATCTTGAAATATTAAAATTTATAGAATGCGAGTTCGAGGAAAATAAGTGGGACGTAACAGATGTGGAGTTTCCAGCACTCAAAATCTTGAGATTTCGAGATGTTGCTCTTAGGCAATGGGATGCCTTGGATTCATCATTTCCCATGCTTGAGATTTTAGTGATAAAAGGTTGTCGGGAACTTGAGATGATTCCTGATAGTTTTGTGAATATTGAAACACTTAAATCAATTAAGCTAATCGATGCTCAAGATTCCGTAAATGATTCAGCTTTAGACATCAAGAAATATGTAAAGTCAATTTCAGGATGTGACGCCCTCGAGGTCTATATTTCTCCACCTTACTCTAGGTATGTCTTTCTTTTTACTTTATCTTTTTTTTTTTCGTGATAAACTAATTTAAGTCAAGGAGTTCAATCTATTTATACTGGCCGTGTAATATTTTCTTTTAATTTTTCTTCCTAAGATGCTACGTATTCCTTATGTCCCAATTTAGGTGAAGATTTTCTCATTTTGACCGTAATTTTTCATATGTTTTTTAAATATTTTAAATTATTAATTTTTAACTTATAGTAGTATTTTTTACGTAGTTTATATATATATATATATACACTGCAGAATGCTTGACGTCCTTATATTATGTTATTTTAATCCCCACATATTGTTATTGTTGTTAAAAAAGGAAAAAAGATGACGAGGAAGAGGAAGAACAAGAAGATGAAGAATATTCAGGAGCAATAGTAGAAGCAAAAGAGAAAGAAGATGAGGAAGAGGAGAAGGAAGAAGAAGATGAAGTAGATGAGGAAGAAGAAGAGGAAGAAGCAGCAGAAGCAAAAGAGAATGAGGAAGAAGAGAAAGTAGAAAAAGGAACAGAAGAGAAAGAGGACCATATTTCTCCACCTTACTCTCCGTATGTGTCTTTCTTTTCACTTGAAGCTTTTCCATTTTCTTGATAAACTAATTTATTCCATGAGCTCGACTCATATATATGCTGTCAATAATGTCTTTTTGTCCTTACCAGTAGGATGTTTATATTTTGAATATTTCTTCAACGAAAATAACATATTCGGTAAAATCTTACTAGTGAGGTCTAAGAAGAATAGAGTATACGCAGACTTTATCCCTACCCAAAAGGTACAGACTATTGTTAGAAGATTCTCAGTTATATTAAGGAATTTGTATTTACTTTTCATGCAGTTGACGTTTGACAACTTTTTGGTTGCTTAATCTTCAACTTTTTCTTTTTCTTAAAGTTTTAAGCCATCACCCGGGCAAATTAAAGAAGATTCCTGTGGTGGCAAGACCCTTAACGCTCTTAGGAGGTATTAGAAGAAATAATATAAGCATTGGCTTTATGTATTACTAATATCTTGTTTGGTATATATTTTTAACTTGTATTAGTTACATATCATGCTTTGTATTATTTTATGTATAAGTAATGCATAGAAAATCATGACATTAGTAATACCAAGGCAATTAGTACATGTATTAGTATAGTTAAAGATAAAATTGTCCTTAATGTTCCTTAAAACTAAAGAATATGGAGGGTATTTTTGTAAACAACTATTTTTCTTAAATATTATGCAATGCACTATAATTTTTAATACATCACACCAAACAATAAATAATAAATAATATCTGCATAGCTAATTAATACTTGCATTACTAACCTTTACATTACCTTATTCCACATTACTTTTATACACTCTACCAAACAACCCTTTAGCGTGTACAAATCATTGTCACAACTGTTGTAGATGATAGTAGTAGTTTTGAATCTACTAGAATTTTTTTCTGGCTAGGTGCATGTGACTCGTAAGATAACGTGTCTATAAATGCATTATGGGAAACTTAGTTGTGTTGACCCTTATATTTTCAAGTTGACATAAACTTACATTTGTTTCCTCATTTTTTCTTCTTCTTTGCTCTCAGTTTTTTACTTTGCGACTTCCCCATCAATCCCTTTGATCCCAAAAGAAGAATGGCGGATCACCTCACAGAGGGTCAGATCTCTGGCTTAAAGAAAGTTTTCAGCCTTTTCGACAAGGACGGGGATGGGTTACTTACCGCCAAGGACCTTGAGACTGCAATACAGCCGTATGAAGGAATTCCAGTGCCTGAAGCTCTCATACCACACATGATCAATGTACTTAAAGCTGATGCTGATGCTGATGGAGATGGAGCCATTGACTTGCCCGGGTTCCTTTACCTGATGGCTCACATAATGAAAGACACCGATTGAGGAGGAGGTCTAAGTAGCTTTCAGCTCAAAATGGATTTATTTCTGCAGCTGAGATTCGCCATTTCATCACAAGCCTACTGCCTAGTCGAGAATCTTACAGATGAAAGTGTTGATGCGATAGTTCAAACTTTTTTTAAAAGATAATAATATTGTTGTCATAACTGCAGAACGTTTGACGTCCTTGTATTATGTTTATTTAATCACAACATATTGAACAATGATATATGATTTTATATGGTCGAAACCGGGCTCCATTGTATGACCAGTCGAGACTAAAACGTGACAGGTCGAAGCTCAACCTCGGGTTATATCGAAACAAGGCGCGAAGTTAAATCATTGAGCTTGTGACTCAGGGGCGGAACAAGATCGAGGAAACTTTGTCGAGTCAAATAACGGAAGGCCGAAATATCCGCGATCAGTTGGAGATCACAGCGGAAATCTCGGCACGTATCAAGGAGAGGCCGATTAGTTAGCAAATTATAAGATTTTTTACCTTTTATAGAATTATATCAAGAGTAGAACTCTCATACTCTATAAAAGGAGGTCTGATCATTTGTAATGGATATTGAAATACGCATCCCAAAGCAATACATCGTTATTCCTAGTTCTTATTATTCTGTCATCTTTTCGGCATCGATTGAGGCATTTCTTTACTCTAGGGAGATCAACCTTCAAGGTTAACACTGTTCAATTCGTGTGGTTTGCATTTATTTTCTTATCATTAATTTCAAAATTAATATGTTCTTCCAATTTGTATCAAGTTATCAGATGTCCTTAAAATTGCGTATAAACTCAATTGTTATTCCATTTTATGGTAAACAGTTTGGCGTCCCACCTTGGAGCTGAGGATAATAGTAGTTATTTAATACAAACCTCTATAACACACACTACTTTACACTTGCTCTTTGAAGTGTCTTTGATTCAAGGCTAAAATACAAAAATGTTAAATTCTCAATCAGCACCTCTGCACGTTGACAACGAGTCCGGTCACCAAGATGAAAATAATAACATAGCACCCGGTAACGAGATTCAATTGATGCTAATTCACATGTGGCTATCGATGCAAACTTGCCTACCGATCCCGAAAATATATAGCATTTATGGTTGAGCCTGATCGGCCACTCGCAACACACAAAACGTTGAAGGGGACGAGATCAGTCTTCAAGTGATCTTTGAAATGTTGCAGGCACAACATGTGGCAATAGCCAGTTACAAAACTAAAATCGTGCACCAGGCAAGGTTGAGCCCTATCCTCCTCGGGAATTAACCCGCTGGGATCAACCGATTATAGAAAGGTCGAACAGAGATCAGTATCAGCCAAATAACGGGGATCAAAGAGGCAATGTGTCTGTGTGAAATTCCATGATAAACGAAAGAAGAAATGAACGAGGTCAGAATAGCAAGGGACTTATGACCAAAAATGGCTTCGATAGGTTCATCGAGCCCAAAGACGCACCAAGGCTATCGGAATACAACTTCAATGTCGATGATGTCGTCACTGTATCAGTTATCGGACGCATCAAAGATACCAAATGGCCTCGACTTTTACAGACCGATCCGGCCCAAAGGGTTCCTAACCAGATGTGAGAATATCTGGAACTCACGATCACAGGATCGAAGATTGTAGACAGTTGAGAGAGGAAGTAGCTCATTTATTCAATAATGGGCACCTTTGAGAATTCTTGAGCGACCGAGCCAAGAATCACTTCAGGAACAGGGATTCTAACAAACAGACAGAACAAGAAAAACCTCAGCACGCCATCAACATGATCATCAGTGGGGTTGATATCACACATGGGTCGATGTTGAAACGCACCAAGGTATCAATCACAAGGGAAAAACGAACTTGAGACTACGTACCGGAAGAAACTTTATCTTTCAACGACAAGGACGCAGAAGGGATCATACAGCCCCACAATGAAGCATTCGTAATATTTGTAATAAAATTCGAGTTAAACGTGTGTTAATTGATCCAGTTAGCTTGGCCAACATCATTTGATCAAGGATCGTGGAGCAGCTCGGTCTACAAAACCAAATCGTACTCACAGTTCGACTCCTGAATGGATTCAACATGGCATGTGAAATCACTAACGGGTACATAACATTACCAGTCAATGTCGTTGGTACCATCCAACATGCCAAACTTTATGTAATCGAGGGTTACATGAGATACAATGCCCTATTTGGAGGCCCTGGATCCACAACATGAGGGTAGTGCCTTTGACCCTTCACCAGGTGTTAAAATTCCCGATACCAGGAGGAATTAAGACGATCTATGGGGAATAACCGGCCGCAAAAGAGATGTTTGCAGTCGATGAAGTGATTCTGATATCAACACTTGCAACATTAAAAAAACCAAGGACGGAAGAAAACCAAGGTTCCAAATAGCAATCATTGATGCCAGCCTCGACCCAACCAGATAAGCAAGGGACTGACGAAGACGACAATTACAGGGTCCATAGATCCTTTATAGTCCCCGATTATTCTGACGCCAAAAAATCAACGGTCGAAGAGCTGGAGCAGGTCATACTGATCAAAAATCTTCCCAATCGAAAGGTATACTTGGGTACGGGGCTAACTCTCGAGCTCAGGAAAAAACTCATTTAATTTTTTATAGCTAACGTAGATTGTTTTGCATGGTCCCATCTTGACATGACAGGGATTCCCCCGGAGATAACCACCCACAAGCTAAGCCTGGACCCAAAATTTCATCTGATCAAGCAGAAAAGGAGGTCCCAGTCCGAGGTCAAACACGCTTTCATCAAGGACGAGGTATCTGAACTCCTTAAAATAGTTTTCATTCGGGAGGTTAAATACCCAATTGGTTAGCAAACATAGTGGTAGTCCCTAAAAAGGGGAACAGACTAAGAATTTGTGTAGACTATAAGGATTTGAACAAATCCTGCTCGGAGGACTCCTTCCCTCTAACCAACATCGATCGCATGATCGATGCCACGGCTAGCCACGAGATCCTTAGCTTTCTCGATGCCTATTCCGGGTACAACCAAATACGGATGGACCCAGATGATCAGGAGAAAACCTCCTTCATTACCAAGTACGGTACGTACTGTTATAACGTGATGCCATTCGGACTAAAAATTGTCGGTGCTACTTATCAACGCTTGGTAAAATGGATGTTTGAGGAAAAAATAGGAAAATTGATGGAGGTTTATACTAAATACATGTTGGTTAAGTCCCTGCGAGCAGAGGACCATTTATAAATTTTGCAGGAAACTTTAAGCATTTTGAAGAAGTACAATATGAAGCTGAACCCGGAGTAGTGTGTGTTCAGTGTCAGATTGGGTAAGTTCCTTGGGTTCATGGTATCCAACCGAGGAATCGAGATCAACCCCGAAAAAATTAAAGCCATCGAAGATATCACGATCATGGACAATGTAAAATTCGTGCAAAGATTAATTGGACGCATAACTACCCTGGGGCGATTCATATCGAAGTCGTCAGATAAGAGTCACCGATTCTTCTCGCTGCTCAAAAAGAAGAATAATTTTTCATGGACCCCTGAGTGTCAACGAGCCTTAGAAGAGCTCAAAAGATATTTATCGAGCCCACCACTTCTTCATATACCAAAAACAGATGAGCAACTATACTTGTACTTGGCAGTATCAGAAATAGCGGTAATGGAGTCCTGGTTTGGGTAGAGAAAGGTACGCAATTTCCAATTTATTATGTTAGCAGAACCCTAGGAGAAGCCAAGACTAGATACGCTCACTTAGAAAACTGGCGCTCGCTTTACTAAGCGCCTCTAGGAACTAAACCTTATTTTTAGTGTCATCTTATACGTGCTGTAACAACTTACACATTGCGAAATATTATGCACAAACCCGAACTCTTGGGACAATTGGCCAAATGGGCCATTGAAATCACTGGGTACGATATTGAGTATCGACCCCGAACAACCATCAAATCTCAAATTCTGATAGATTTCATGGCCAACTGTATGCCGGCCCTAATACCCGAGGTCGAACGAGAGTTGATGGTGAACTCAGGGACGTCCTCTGGAATCTGGACCCCCTTTACAGACGGTGCCTTGAATGAAAAAGGGTCCGGACTCGGCATCATTTTAAAGCCACCAACAGGCAAGGTAGTTGATGTTTTATACTTCAATACCACACAAGAGGGGGGTGATTTGTGTGGTGTCCAATTTTCGAGTGTTGTCTCAATAGAAGAACCTGGTTCTTCTTGGTGTTCCAACTTCTACTGGTGCGGAATAATAAATGCAGTAAAGTAAAAACACAGAGATTTTTACGTGGAAAACACCCGGATCAAAAGGTGAAAAAACTACGACCTACTACTCAGTAGGATTTTCCCAAACTCTTCACTACAATTCTGAGCCAAACAACATTTACAAAATAAACTCTTTTGTAAACCTAGGACTAACTCTAATCCCTTTGTGGCAAACTAGCCTCTAGCTAATTGCGACAACTTCAAGTTAACTCTAACTTGAACAGTGTGTACCTATTACAATTTGCTTCTAGATAAAGATGAAAGATACAACATTAAATCACCTACTACAACCAACTAGACTCGAAAGACAAACAGATGGAACTGGTTCTTCTAGTTGGTCAGTAGCCTTTATGTCGCACAAGAATTCTGCTTGCAAAATAGCTCTGGGAATTTTGCTTTCAATTCTTGTTTCACTTCTGCCTTTTGTGCGATCCATTCTTCAGTAAGAATGCTTCAACATTATATAGCGCCAGTAGTTGAGATGTTCTTGTTTAGTTCTAATGCAACTCTTCCTTGGTGGAAGAGTTTGTGTTTATCTCAACTTCCTCGATTATTTTTGTCCTTGCTGAACTCGAACTCTAACCTCTTATCAATTTGCAACCTTTTCGCATTAGGAGACAACCTCTTAGTTCATGGATAATTCACAATCATATTTATCTCCTGTGCATAGACGGTTCTTGTGCCAATGGGTCTTTTCAAGTATGTTTGCCCTGATGGACCTAGTTCAACTGGGTAGACATTTGCCAATCTTCAAAACCATGCAGTGACTTGGTTCAACAATAGTTAGACAATCTATCAAAACTGTAAAATTGACTATCAACGAGGACGAATGAGGCCATGATTGCAGGTCTCGAACTAGACAAAAGCTTGGGGGCTGAGGTGATCGAAGCTAAGTACGACTCTCTCCTCGTAGTAAACCAAGTTAATAGAACTTTCGAGGTTAGAGAAGAACGAATGTAAAGGTACCTGGATAAGTTACAGGCAGCATTACACTGGGTCAAGGAATGGACCTTACAACACGTCCTCAGGATCAAAACAGTGAGTTCGATGCCCTAGCTAACTTAGGATCATCGATCGAAGACAACAAGCTTAATTCGGGAGCAGTAGTGCAACTCATGAGATCGGTAGTAGAAGAAGGTCATGCCGAGTTAAACTATACAAAACTGACCTGGGATTGGAGAAACAAATACGTTTAATATCTGAAGACCTGTAAATTGCCCTCGTATTCAAAAGAATCGAGGGCCCTCCGTTCAAAGGCAACCCGATTTTGTTTGTCAAATGATGGAACCTTATTCAGGGGAATGATTGATGGTCCACTGGCAATATGTCTGGGACCAGGAGATACCGATTATGTTATGAGGGAAATTCACGAGGGCACCTGTTGAAATCATTCAGGCGCCGAATCATTGGTTCGAAAGGTGATCAGAGCAGGTTACTACCGGATAGACATGGAAAAGGATGCGAAGGAGTTCGTGCGAAAATGTGATGGAGGACTTGAAGGTCACATTGAACACCCGAAACCTGAACGAGGGAAAATTGGGGCCGAACTGGGAAGGGACATATCATATCATCGAAATCACTGGAAAAGGATCCTACAAGCTCGGGATGATGAGTGGTGAACAACTACCAAGCAATTGGAATGCAACTCACCTAAAATGATATTACTACTAAGGTACGACCACATTAATTTTATTTTCTTTATATTTTGGACTAACTATTGCAGGTAATCGACGAGGAAAAGTACGAGATTTTAGTTCTGAAAGCACGAGTTGTACTCTTTTTCCCTTGAAGCGGTTTTGTCCCAAATGGGTTTTTCTGTAAGGTTTTTAATGAGGCAATAAGTAAATCGGGAAAACTTAGAATCGAAGGTCGGCAACGAACCGGTAACATCAATCAACAGTATTCGAGGCCTTACTTCGATCAACCTCAAACACTGAGGGTCCGATATCAACTTTAGCTTGGAAAGAGATTTCAGAATTGAAGGGTCTCGGTCGATAGGATTCAATGTAAGGGCCAAATGGCCGAATGAACCGCCCACGTAGATTGTTCGAACCCTGTCGCGAAGCATGTAAACATATATCCTTATTATGCACAAGAATAAAGAGAAGTCTCTTCCTTGCAATCATCTTATATTTTAATTTTTTCTTTACATTCCTTAAAAGATTTCCTACTTGTGATACCCTAAAGGTAACGAGCCCAAGGGACATTTATAATCGGAGTTTGAACGATCACTCTCTTACTGGGGGCTGCCGTTCGAAAATAAACTCGGACGGCCCAAGCTACTTGACCTCGGGGTCATAAGACCTATTTGGTAACCCCCGAATTTTAAAAACCACGGCCACCCCTGCTCGTGCTTGTTATGTTAGGAAAGCTCGGATAACTCGGGAAAGCAAGTCCAATGGGAAGCTCCCTAACTAAAAGGCTACATCCATATTAACACGTCTTAGAGACGTCCGAGACTCGTAACAAAAACTAGGCCTTCAAAAATAAAATCATAATCGGTTCTAAAGGCTACCCTAAGCAAGCTACAAACCTAAACTATTTTAGGTAAAAGATATCGGTAACACCGAATCCCTACAATGCCTTAACACAAAGTAACATTAATAGATCCCTCGGAATCTTCCTCCTCGGATAAGACAGCTTCTTGGCCTTGGCCTCAAATACCTTGGCATTCTCGATCTCTGTCAGTAGGTTGAAGCCCTGATCTTGAACTCCTTCAAAGGCCTGCCTTCGGGGTTACCACCTCATGTGTTCCACCAAGTTTTTTGCCTGGACCTGAGCCGTTTAGCATCGGCCTTATGTTGGTCCACCCGCTCATCAGCCTTAGACTTACCTCAGCAACCTCCGACTTGGTCTTCTCAAGTTCCTTGGCCAGGTTTTCTTGGCAAGAGACCTCCAAGCTCAGTTGAGACTGGATCTCCTTGATCTACTTGGCTTGCACCAAGGTTCTTTCTTTTGCAGCCCGGAGCTGGTCCTCAGTTGAAGCCAGTTTTTCTCGGGTGGTCTCCTTTTCCGAGGCAAGGTGGTCCATATTTTCCTTCCATTTTACTCAACCTCAGCCTTCATCGTGTCCACCTCTACTTGGAGTTGCTCCAACTGGTCAAGTCTCTTATGAACTTGCGGGTTCGGGTCGTTAGCCATTTTATATGAATCATCATCACTAAGTTTGAATACTCATCTTACATGCTCGACCATATCGGCATGTTCCTTTCATTGAGAAGCTTGTAGGTATCCATTTTCTCAGTCAGCTCCCAAACCTCGACATCTTGTTGGAATAACTTCTCCCGATATCGGAGGAAAGTTTCATGGTGAAGTACCAAGGCCTGCGAGAAAAGTGTTACAATTATTTGTGACTTAAAATCTAAAGTACCTAGTAAAGAGGCACTCGAAGTTACCCGATTCAACGCCTGTTGAGCTTCATTGAATAGGCAGGATGCTTCTACCTCGTCCATCTTGGCATGGTCCTCTTCGGTCACCAAGCACCAAAGATAATTAGCAACCCCCACGGGGGCTAAGAGAACCCGGTCATCCTCTGAGATAGAGATAACTATTGACCGTTTTCGGTCACGATCAGTACTCGGAGCCGGGAACCGGTCCACTAACCTCGGGCTCAAAGAAAGGCCGTTGTCTCCCAAAGACACCAGTAAATCACAAAACTCGGTAACATCCTCTGAGGCGGTAGATTCTAAACCATCAAAGAAGTTATTGAGATATGCCGCCTGATGTGCCGGAGAATTTCGGCACATTTAATACCATATTGCTTAGACTATGGCTCGTTTCAAGAGCATTTCCTCTTATTAATCATAGAATTTTGGTACTTTGCAGTACACAAGGTGTAAGCACTCAAGACCATGCAAAAGGGAGTTAAAGAAGAGAAAAGAGAAGGAAAATGGTCAAATGCGATCGCATATGCAACATGCGAATCGCATTTCAAGCCTAGGGGTCGCATACTGCAACAGAAAGTTAAGTCAAAATTAAAGAGTGAAATGCGGCCACATATGCGACCGCATATCCCAAATGTGAACCGCATTTGAATCACATCTCTATCTTATGCCTGAATCCACAATGCAAATGCGACGCATGAATGTGATCGCATATCATCAATGCGGATCGCATATCCCAAATGTGAACCGCATTTGAATCACATCTCTATCTTATGCCTGAATCCACAATGCAAATGCGACGCATGAATGTGATCGCATATCATCAATGCGGATCGCATATCCCAAATGCGATACATCTCTGGGACCTAGGGTTTTGAGATGCGATGGAAGAAGTGAAGATGCGAATCGCATTCCTGTTATGCGACAGGAATGCGATCGCTTATCGCCCGACAGGGGTGTTTTTATCTGTTTTTCACCCGAATTTTCTTTCCACTATAAAAGGATTTACTTGGGTGTTGTGGGTGATTCTTGTCTAGCTTTTGAACAATATTCTCTCATTAAATATTCTTCACCTTTTGGAAGCATTAGAGCAAGCAAGTGGTGGTTTGTAAGCATTCATGACATTATTAAATGCTTGTTTCTTTTGGTTATTTGTGATGAGTAGCTAAGTTTAAACACTGAGGTTGTGGACCCTAAATGGGTGTTATGTATTTGGGTATTTGCCATTGAATATATGCATAATGGGTAGTTGATATGTGTTTACTCTTCGTCTTATATTTCTTGTTAATGGTTGCAAACATTAACTTATGCCATAATTTTATCTTAGCTTGGAAAAGCGGGTTAGAAGTGGTAAGAGTAAATACCAAAGACTCGAGGCGTTAAACCTCGTTTAATAGAATCACTTAGGAATAAGTTGGTTTTATTTGGCAAGACGTGATTCGGATTTATTGCAACTCTTTTACATTTGGAAAAATCATAAAGAGGAAATACTATCGTAGTATTGGAAAATCTAGGATAGTTATCTTAAGAATCATTTGCATATCAAGAACTTCCCATTAGAAATATATCATATTAATACCTACTTGAATTACACTCCATGAAAAGGGGACACAACCTAGGTTAATTTACCCATATTCATTACAACCTAAATTAGTTTCCATTGTTACTACTTTTTCTCTAAAATAGTAAACTATTAATCACCACCTTCTTGTTTACTAACGGAATAGAATTTCGATTAGAGTTAAGAACCACACTAACATAGTGTCATTTTCACACCTATTCCCTGTGGGAATCGACCCCAACCTTGTTGGGTTATTATATTTGACTTTGACCGCTTTACACTATTTTAAAAGTGTAATTTGAGCGTATCACCGCCCCCTGAGTCCCTTCGTGCAAACGATCCTTTAGCATACTGCCTCGTTGATCATGGAATCGGAGAATAAAAGAAACCCGATGAGATCAATCTCCCCAAGCGCATCTTTTGGGGCACTCTCCCCTACTCAAGGAATATCGGCCCTGGCTTCCACGTCGACCTCCCTAGCTTGGGGCATAGCGGCCTCGCCCTTCTCCGATTTAGGGACCCCATCCACTGACTCTCAATAGCCTACCTAGATTGGGGAAATACGGTGTGGACTCGCACCCGATCCACCAGCTCAGAATCTTCTTCTTCTTCGGACTCATCCCTCAACCGGTGGACTATGTCCGATGGGAGGGCGCCGATGCTTTCTTTGGGTTTGAGCGCCTGCCTCTTATTCGGTTTTTGATTCTCCGAGTTCGGGGAACTCGGCGTCCCTTTTCTTTTCTTATCTTTATCCTGCTTTGGAGCAGAAGATTAGGGGATGACGATTTCATCTGCAGATGGGGGCATCATTGCAACATCCTTCCCAAGGCCTACAAAGAAAAAGAGATGAGTAATCTTGGAAAGAAACTCAAGTGATGTCAGTTCTAGGAAGGAATCTTGCCATGAGAACGGGCCTCCCACCGGCTCTTTGAAAGTCCGCGCCATGCGCACTCGAAATAGGGATTCTGTGATACGATGCCCTCCACCCATTCCTTGATTCATGGAACTGCATCCGGCATCCGAGCGACATTTTCACCACGAAACATCGATTAGGTGAGAGGAAAGGGAAAGGCAGTAAGAAAAATCTTAAAGGTGAAGTTATACTTACATTTCATGTTCCATTTCTCGGGAAATTGCATTTCCTAGGCTAGGATTAGATCTGAGGTCTTCACTCGAACGAACCAACCCAACCATCCTCGGTCTCGGTCCTCATTTATGCTCGAGAATGGGGCCTTACTAGCCTGACGGGCAAGCTTTATCAATCCCCATAAGTAGAGTCTGGGACTGTATGCATGAGATGGTAGATGGTGAAGGAGCACTTGTCGAGCTTGCTCACAAAGAAACAAAGCATAATAAAAAACCTCCTAAATGAAGGATGGATCTGCCTGAGTGTCACTTTATACCTTTAGCAAAAGGCTATGATAACTAGGTTTAGAGGGCCCAACATGAAGGGATAAGTGTAAACACTTCAAAAACCCTCCACGTGGGTAGTGTTGACTCCTCGGGTGTAGGCACCACCATGTGTTTACCAGCCCAATTACAATCTTCCTTGACTTTGGGGAGGAGATCGTAAGTGATGGAGCATATACACCTCGAGACCGACTCGCAGTAACCCGGTATGGAAGGGTTTTTCTTGATCTTGAAGTCGGCCTCGGTTGGGAACCCCGCAGGAACGAACATAGTTAAGGGGGATTCGGGTGTATTTTCCTCGACAACAATAGATGCAGCCTTTTCTTCTTTAGATGGTCTTTTCCATTGCTTCTGAGTAAGGGTGAAGAGATGGTACTGATGAAAGAGAGGGCGTAATTGGAGGATAGCTTATGAAAATTTTTAGAACATTATAGAGGAAGAAGTTTTAAACTTAAACTAGAAAACTAGAGGATGATGGTGATGAAATTTTCTTAAAAGCACAAGAACAAATGTTTGAATGTAAAAGTTCTAATGGATGGAAAGATGAAGTATTTATATTTTGCAAACGACAATTCAAAACACGTAGTGGCCGACCAACAACTGACACACATTTAGTGCCTTCGAGACTAAACCCACGGGACGTTTCAGTTACCTTTTGTCGCTAACGTCATGATTTATCGAAGCAAGGCTCGGAAGTTCATATCGTTTCTCGTCATCTTCTCTCTGAAAAATGAGGGGACTATCTGTATATGATCGAATCTAGGCTCGTCTATTGTACGACCAGTCGAGACTGAAACGTGACATGTCGAAGCTCGACCTCGAGTTATATCGAAACAAGGTGTGAAGTTAAATCATTGAGCTCGTGACTGCGGGACCGAACAAGATCGAGGAAACTTTGTCGAGCCAAATAACAGAAGGCCGAAATATCCGCGATCAGTTGGAGATCACGGCGTAAATCTCAGCACGTATCAAGGAGAGACCGATTTATTTGCAAATTATGAGATTTTTTACCATTTATAGAATTATATCAAGAGTAGGGACCCCCTATTATATAAAGGGAGGTCTGATCATTTGTAATGGACATTGAAATATGCATCCCAAAGCAATACATTGTTATTCCTAGTTCTTATTATTTTTTCATCTTATTTTGGCATCGATTGAGGCATTTCTTGACTCGAGGGCGATCAACCTTCAAGGCTAAAATTGTTCAATCCGTGTGGTTTGCATTTATTTTCTTGTCATTAATTTCATAATTAATCTGGTATCCGATTTTAGGGTAAACAATGATTACAGTTCAGCTTTCACATCTCAGCAAATTTAAGGCCCTATCATAGTATTGAGCACTCTGCAGATACAGTGTGATTAATTTTTGATAAGAAGTGCTGGTGTAATTAATTTCCATGGTTCACCAACAAGATAATAATAAAATTAACAGCAAGTAATTAATGAAAAGAAAAAGGCAATTGGCATGCATCTCATTTCTCAATTTCATAATGGACGTTTTAGTTAGCTTCAACAACTCAACTACCAAAACAAGACTGGAGTTGAACAGCTGCACAATGACAATGGGGCAGTATCCAAATGGGTTAAAGAACGCAGTGAATATAATATCATGTACCAACCTAGAACTGCAATAAAATTACAAATTTTAGCAGCTTTTGTAGTAGATTTTAGCACATAAGTAGTTCCTGAGAAAAGGAATTACTGGTATTCACTGGATCTAATACAGGTACATGGACTCTATTTATTGATGGCTCCTCAAATGTTAAAGGAGCGGGTTTAGGTATTATTTTAATCCCACCTTCGAGAGAAAGTATAAGGCAAGCAATAAAATGCTATCTCATCACTAACAATGAAGTAGAGTACGAGGCTGTGATTGCAGATCTGGAACTGGCACGAGACCTCTCTATAGAGAAAATCGTAATTAAAAGTGATTCCCAGCTAGTAGTTAACTAGATGCAGGGGACTTACATAGCTAGAGAGGCATGAATGCAGCAATAATTGGAAATGGCACGAGAATTGATAAGACAATTTCAATTATGGAAAAATGTGAAAATACCCAGGGAGGAGAATGCAGAAGAAGATGCACTAGCTAATCTCGCGTCAGTTGCGGAAATAACAAATGCAAAAAAAGCTATCGTAATACATTTGTTTTACTCATCACTCGACCAAGATAAAAATGAGGTAAATTTTAATAATTTAACTTGGGGCTGGAGAAATGAGTTTGTTAACTTTCTTCAGTATGGAACCTTACCGAAATGAGTTACTTCGACGAAAAGTTGTCCATTGCTGCTTAATTCGTGGAAACTTGTACCGAAAGATGTTCGGAGGACCTTTATCAAGATGCCTCGGACCTTCTCAGGTAGAATATGTGATGATAGAAGTACACGAGGGACATTGTGAAAATCCTGCAGGAGGAAGATCCTTGGTAAAGACTCTAATAAGAGCAGGATACTGCTGGCCAAAAATGGAAGAAGATGCAGAAAGTTTTGTGGCAAATTGCGATAAATGCCAACGATATGGCAATAACATGTATCGCCCAGCACAATTATTACATCCGGTTATTTCTCCATGTCCATTCATGAAGTGAGGGATGGATATCGTGGGTCCATTTCCACAAGCTAAAGGAAAGGTATGATTTTTGTTAGTATTAACAGATTATTTTTCCAAATGGGTAGAGGCAACAGCCTTCAAAAAGGTGAGAGAGAAAGAAGTCATGGACTTTATTTGGAGAAACATTATGTGCCGATTCGGGGTGCCGACAGAAATCGTATGTGATAATGGCCCACAATTCATAGGCACGAAAGTCACAGAATTTTTTCAGAGTTGGCAGATTAAATGAATACCTTCCTCAAATTACCACCTTGTGACCAATGGACAAGTTGAATCAAGGTTATAATTAATAATTTGAAGAAGAGATTAGAAGAAACAAAAGACAAGTGGCTCGAGGTGTTACCAGGAGTATTATGGGCTTATCGAACGACAGCAAAGACAGGCACGGGAGAGACTCCAGTTTCACTCGTTTATGGTGTTGAAGCCTTGATTCCAGTTGAAATAGGTGAGCCAAGTACGAGATTTACACAAGAAACGGAATCAAATGGTGAAGAGATGAGAACGAATTTAGATTTACTCGAAGAAAGGAGAGAAGCGGCTCTAATAAGAATGGAAGCTCAGAAGCAAATTATTGAGCGATACTACAACAGGAAAGCTCATCTCAGATACTTCAAGATTGGGGACTTCGTCATCAAAAAGGTTTTTCAATCAACAAAAGCAGATGGTGAGGTAAGTTGAGCCCAAATTGAGAAGGTCCTCACAGGATTCGAAGCATCGCTAGAAAGGGATCATACGAGTTGGAAACCATGGAAGGCAAGGTACTACCCTCGAATTAGAATGTTGTTCATTTAAAGAAGTATTACTTCTAGGCAAAGAAAGTACCCACGGTCAAGTATCTCTCAATTGTGATTTTATTTTGTTCTTTTAAATTATACTAACAATTTTAGATGATAGGCAAAAATCTAGCCCGTACCAAATGATGATATTAGACCCGAAAGACGCGTGGAATATAGAATTATTCCAGGTCAAGGTTACAACCTTTTTGATGGAAATAAAAGGGTTAAGCAGTCATCATCTAAATGTATACCTTCGAGTCTCGTGTGTATTTTTCTTTTAAGGAAATGGACAAATGGAACGAACAATCAAGTGCTCGAGATTTTATACTTCAAATCTCTAACACTTAGGGGACTATATGTGTGAAGGAAAAGAAGGCTAAAAGTCAGAATTCAAGCCTGAATCAGCCTAAGAGCCAATCAAGAGCAAGAGCTAATCAAGAGCCAAAAAACAAGCATGAGTCAAAGAACTTTGAAATAACCTTGATAAGGTGTAAACTCTCAAGAAGGATACAAGTTGGACACAAAATACATTCCAAGTTCCTACGAGTGTTTAGGTTAAGGGCAATAATTAGTCACGGGCTAATAGATAGACCCGGAATTTTGAAACTTGTTACAAAGAAAGCAGTTATGAAAGAGTTGTAGATGTTGTACAAAAAGTTATTTGTATAAATGAAAAGTGATGTATAAAATTTGAAAGTTCAAAGCATAAAACTTCCTCAAATTATTCCTTTTTCTACTTCTTTCATATATTTACATCAATATGAAGTTGAGACGCCTTCTTCATTAGTGTTGTTTATAAAAGGGGCCTCTTTTATAAAAAAATTATGTCTATCAAAATCACAAAATGTTAAAGCATTTTTAAATGCATGTTTAAATACCAAAGAGTGAAACAAAAACTCAGTATCAAAATAAGCGGAGGTTTATATATTAAACTTGGCCAAAAGCTAAGGTACTTGTTTGTTATCAAACCCCAAAACAAGATAGGGGTAATCTAACAGCCACTCCAAAAAAGAAAACAAAAATTCCCATCAAAAAGTTATATATAAAACTAAATAAGGAAAAACACTAAGGGGCAACATCCAAGATGGTGTCATTCACTGGTACATCAGCAATTGGAGAAGGGGCTTGAACACTACCTTCACCAGGAATAGGATCATCACCTTCTGGAACATCAACCTCAGGTAAGGAAAAGCCTTGACTGTGTTGAGTTTTTTCAATTGTTTCTTTAGCTTAGCGATCTCAGCATTAAGAGCCCTCCTGGCTGGCCTCCATCAAAGTCTCAAGGTTGTTGATACCCAATTTTTCCTCAAATTATTTTAAATTCGCTGGAAACCATGGAGGTCTCACCTCCCACCAGCCTTACGGTTCCATTCTTTGCACTTGTGTCACCGTTCGAGGCCCTCAAGTGAACCATAGGCGGTTCACTCACCTCTGTGATCTCATGTTGTTTTCCGGCCACCCATGGCCGTTCGAGTAAGATCTTTATACCCTCCGGTTAAAAACCGGTAAGGCTTTGAGTCTCTTCTTCTCTTTGGGTTTTCTCTGGAAACCCTAACTTTAAAACCTTCCGACCTTTCTAGATCTGTAACAGATCTATGTGTATTTTGAGGTTTTTACATATTTTCTTCAAGAAATCTCCTTGTTTTCAAACGATTTCTTCACTTTCAAAAACTAAGGTTTCTTAACCCCTTTCAAAAACGATTCTTCTTCTGATCTTAAGTGTTTTCTACTGTGTTTGAACGATTCTCTTATGATTTCCCTTACTATCTGAGTTATTATGCTAAAAGCCCTAATTTTTAGACTATCGTTTAATAAATCTGATTAGTTGTTTTATTGATTTTTACATATCTATTTTTACTGATTTCGTGTATTTTCCTTAAAACTGTCATATTTCCTTTAAGTAATGCTGGTTGTCTGACTTGGGTGATATTTTCCTTAATTGGTATTGGTTCCCTGTGATTTGAATCTCATTCGATATCCTCTTGACTGATTCCCAGAATTAAACTATATTTTTTGCCTTATTTTTATGTATAAGCATGTTGTCAATTACTGTTATATACTTTTCTTACTTGATACATCCTGTATTCAGTCCTAATTGCATGCCATATACTTTTACTACTCCTGTTATGGTAAAAATCAGTTTTCAATTGATTTATTTCCTTGTTAAACATTGCTTGTGTCTGTTTGAACTATGACTCCCTAATTAAAGGAAGTATGTGTACTAATTGATCCTAATGGTGATTATTTCCATAATTTTGCTAAATTAGTACTTGTTACCTTATTCTTCTGCCTGTCTTAAAACTATAAATACTCTATTCATTCATTAGCATGACACGGACAAAAATATATTGTTCTGAACTCTCTTACACACACATATTCTCTCTTGCTCTTCTTGTTGTTTACTTGCTATTCTCAGTCGTCTGCAAGCCAAGACTGAGTAATTATACACTCTACTGCTCTGCACTTATTCTCTCTTAAATTGGTATGTCTTCAGTTTAATTTAAGGCCTCAAAAAACAACATGTTTCTATTTGTATTGCAATTCCTTTTGTTTCTACTATGCTTTACTTGTGGTTTTGTTGTTTACCTTGCAATTAGCATGGCTACTTATTATTTTACCAAGGTGATTACCCATTCCCTTTAGTTTCAGCATATTTATTGCCTTTTGTATGTTTCACTATGACTCTGCCTTACCCCTGATTCCCAGCACACTACAAGCATGCACTATATGTCACTTAGTTACTGTTTAATCCTGGATACATGCTATACTCATGAATCCTTCCCCTGAACCTATATGTAACGTTGTTTGTTATATGTTATCCCCCTCTTCGGCATTCCCTCAATCTGATTCTGTTAAGTTTCTGGCATGAATACTTTTGTGACCAAAACTTTCTGTGGTCATTTAAGTTCTGTACAAGTCTGTAGTACCTTAATACTTCTCTGATGTTAACTTGTATGCAAACCTGTTTTCATGTGTGGCCTACTTGTCCCCAATCCCTTCTTCCATGTTTGTGATTGTTTCCCTATAATATGTATGTTGTTTTGGTCTTGAGTTGTTGATTGTCCTACTCCCTTTGTTTTCAAACTGTTTTCACTAATGCAGATTCTCCTGTTGTTTCCAAAACCTATTTTCAAATAAGCTATTTTCAGAAACTGCTTTTCAACTCAACTCTATCAAAACTATGTCAAGAACTCTCACATATACTCTTAGAAGTCTAGGTTCTTCCCCTTTAATGTGTGACTGCTTAGGGATCCCTATGAGATCCCTCTAAACTCTGACACATTAGAGTTGGTTCTTCCACACTGCACTTACTCAATATGGTTATGGAAATATGGGTGTGAGCACTGCCTGGGATCCCTTGAGATCCTTTGGGAACTCTGACACACTTGGATTATATGAAAGGCTCTGAATATCAATGGCATTGAGAAGTTCTGGAGAGTTTGGGCCTATCAGTAGGCTCCCTATAGTATAACTTCTTCTTTTTCCTATTTCAGTTATGTAATTTATGCAAAAATGGCCTATAATAATTATTGTAAACAACTCTTTGGGGATGGATAGTGAAAAGGGAGAGGTAACTATGCATGCTTTAGCTATTAGAGGGATAAACAAATGCTACTAGGCTTTATTCCCTATCTGTGCAATAGAAATTATGTTTAGGCACATATGTTCAATTCATGCATTAGAAATCATGCCTCTTAGGTCCCATGTCTACTGTTTCAGCATGCGTATTTCACTATCGTATCATTTAGAAAATCCTTTGCTAGAGTAAACGTACTAATAACCAATTTTCTACAATCATGTTATACGCTTCCATGTACACTTAAAGATCCTGCTTTAGGATAAAACAACACTAATAAATAAGTCATCTTCAGATCCTCTGCCTATTATGAAAGCATGTTCAAACGATGTACATTTATGCATTTAGAAAAAAAATCATGCTTAGGTTCTGCATATACATCATCTATGTGCATTAGATACCATGTTTAGGTTTGCATTCATACTCATTTAAATACACCTAGTGTGACTACTTATGCATGAAAAGGAGTGAACAACAACTTCACTCAGTCCCTTGCAAATAACTGGTAATGAGTTTGTATTCTGAACACCTAGAACAACATGCTTTTAGGTAACATAATGTCAAATAATTCTTCCCTAAGTAACTCTGGAAACTGGTATATTGTCTCACACTTAGGCAAGCCTTAGGTGATTAATTTGTTTAAAAACTGGAAATCTGCTTCTCTGTATATGCTGCTTAATGCTTAACAGGTTTAAAAAATAGTAGGCAAACTGATTAGGATCATTTTAAGTTGTACAACAAATTTTCTATCTGTTTATATTCTAAAATCACCTAGATATCATGTCTTAGGATTCTGAATTAAACACTGCCCTTAACTGTGTTTGAGACGTGCTGCCTATTTGCATTACTTGTGGAGGTATACTTGCGCCTTTTCTCTGCTTTTCTGTGTTTCCCCTTAATTGCAGTCCTATATGTTCTTATATGTCGCCCTAGTATTTTTTCCTTTAAACCTGAGGGTCTGCCTAGAACATCCCTTATAGGTAGAATTCCTAAACTCCTCCAGGACTATTAGGAAGGGACGGGTAACAGCACGCAATAGAGGTTGTTGACCAACACTCGCTGTAATTACCTCTATGGGGTGGGAAGGGTAGATATGGACATGATGACCGGTGCGCTAATACCACGTGTAGCCCCTCTTTGAGGAGTGACATACCGGGTATTGCATTGATGTGATCCATATGACAAACAACCTAGGATTCTCCTTTATCCCCCTTTAAATGCATGTTTAGATTACAACTCTTTCAAAACTCTACATAAATATTAAATATTTTCAAACTTAGTAACACATGTGTGCTTAGACTGCGAGTCTTCTAAAACCCTTTTACTTGTCTTAGACATTAATTGCTTATTTGTCTACTTGTACAAATTCACAAAATTTGTTTGGCCGGGAACCACAATTGTGGATTCTGAGGGGTGCCTAACACTTTCCCCTTAGAATAATTTCAGCCCTTACCCTATCTATGGCTATCAAATCAAAAATGACCCCAAAGAGGTTCCCTAACGCACCTTAACTCGTTAGGTGGCGACTCTTCAAATCCTGCATACCCATTTCGCAAAAGGAAACGAGTTGTCCCAATAATGTCGAAACCCTTTAACCGACCCGAAAGGAGTTGGAAAAAAGGGGGCGCGACAGAGGCGAGTATTCAAAAAACACGTCAAGTGTCAGCTTATCTTCAAGAGCCTCATAATCTTTCTCGATCAATCTAGGGCTTCAGCTCTTCTTTCTCAACTTTGGAAGCATCATAGGCAGTCTTCAAAGGGGCGAGAGAACTCTCCAAGAACTTGATCTTATCATAAGAGGCACAGAGATCTTCTTGAGCTTGAGTAAGTGATTGAACTAACTCTCTGGCATAAGTCTCTTTCTGGTTAAGAAGTTCCTCCAAACCCCTTATCTCTTCAGTGGCTTTTGAAAGTTGCTCAGCAAATGAGGACTCAAGGATATCCTTGTCTTTGCCAACTTGACTTGAAGAAGCCTTTTCAATCGCTAACTCAACGGCAACCATGTTAAATTGTTGCTCTAAGGAATTCTTCTCCTCTGCCAATACTTCCTTCTCCAATTGAAGACCCTCAAATTGCTCCTTCCAGTGGTGAGCTTCGGTACGGTAATCAATGACTTGTTGATCGGTATGCACAATCCTTTTCATAAGTTTCATGTCTATCAAATTGATCTACAAAAGAAAGGAAGGGAGTTATGGTTGAATAAGAAAACAACAAGGAAAAGAGAAATAAATTTAAAACTCGAACCTTCAGAGATGAATGAATAATATTGTTCATCCAAGTCAATGAATTGTGACTTTCCAACTTTGCCTTCTCTACTAGACCAAGCAAAGGTTTCAACCATACATCAGCTTGACCAGATTTTTTTCAGCAAGTTCCCACTCTCAGGAACCTCAACGATAATTTTCTTCATCATTTTATTGCTACTAGAAGGTTCAACTTCTGCATGAGAAGTAGTAGCAATTAGAATGGCAGAGGAGGTGGAAGCAGTCACGGGGGTAGCAATAGCAGCAACTTCAGGTAAGGGAGTTTGAGAATGAACGGGGACTGACACTGGAAGGGAAGCGAGAGGCAACTCCTCAGAAACGGGGCCAAGGCTTCATCACTATTAAAGCCACGAGTAAACAACTGTTTAGCAGAATCACGGGAAGGAACATTCATTTCTTCATCGGAAATCACTATTGGAGCACTTTCGGGCTCATCCAAAAGCCTGGAAAGGATTGAACTCGTAGGATGAGTAGCTTCATCATCATAAATAATACACCTCATAACTCGAGGTCTACGCACTAATGAACGCTCTTCCAGCTCTTCTTCACCCTCAGAGCCACGGGCTCCATCAACTTTTCTTTTTGAAGAAGAGCTCTAAATTCTCTATTGAGCAAGAGACACAGAAAGTCTTGTAGAAGAAATAGATGCGGTACTGACACCACGAATAGCAAAAGAAAGAAGTTTTCTAAGAAATTCTTAAGTTAACAGAAGAGAAAGAAAGAAATTAAGCAGGAAGAGTACCATGTGTTTTGACTTTCCAACCAAATCTCTGAGAGAGATATTTCCAATACCTTTTCCATAGGGGCAACCGATAATAACAACCAAGTGCGGAAAATAGGAATCTCCTCGAAAAATTCCATGCTTGCTATAAAAGTAGATACGAGAATATGAGTTTCTTTTTCAAAAATAGGAAAAAGATAAGGGAAAAATACTTACGTGCAAAATTCTTCTTTTCTGGAAAAGGCATATTATCTTCCCCCATCAAAGCACTAGTGGGAGCAGCAACGAAGCGAGCATACCAGTCACAGTTTCTATCATCCTCAGGGCTAACCAATACCCTCTTGCTTCCAACCACAAGTGAAAAAACCCATTAACGAAATAATTTAGGGGAATAGAGATGAAGCAGGTGACGAAAGGTGAAAGGTATGGAAGCCAAGTTAGATAGGTAACGAAGGCATGCTACAACCCTCCAAACAATGGGGAACAATTTGTCCTAGGCATACATTGAATTAGCGGCAGAATTCAATAATTACTAGGTCAATGGGTGGTCTAGATCCTAAAGCGAAAGGATATGTATAAATAAAGGAATAACCAGCCTGGTACGAGGTTATTCTTTGGTTTGAACCAGGAACTAAAACTGGGAAGTCAGGTTTCCAGTTGCATTCTCTTCGAACAAGAGAAATTAAACTAGTGGTGATTAGAGTAGGATAAAGATCAACACGATCATGGGAGGCTAAGGAAGAAACTTGATTTCTTATGGTTTCTCGATTAGATGAGAAAGAAAATCCATGTGGAACAATTTCATCAATTGTTGGTTCACGTATAGGTTCACTCGATTCCCTATTTCTAGAAGAAGATCTAGGGGTTAAAGAAGCCCTAGGTTTAGAAGAGGAAGGAGTGGGAATATTGGTTTGAGATGAAGAACCACGGTTGGACAGCGAGCCTAAACTACAAAGTCTGCTCCCTCTTCTACTTCTAACAGGAGCAGAGGAAGGAGAAAGTTCATCGACAATGACAACTTTGCGAGGATCAGGAGTTGATGAGACATGGTTGTATAAAGAATTAACAGGGGAATATACGCCAAAGAGAAAAGGAAGAATGAAGAAGAATGGTATTGTAGAATGGAGGTTTCGTAAAACCTAAGAAATATGAAGTATTTATAAGGAAAAGTTACCATTATAGAAAGTAGGTCATGATGAAGTGTCATAATGAAACCGTCACTTCGTGACTGACACAACCGCAGAAAAGCCCTAATAAATGCTGAGAAGCCGCAGAACTAATCACCAAAATCCACGTGGCATATGCATTAAATAGGAGTGACATACGACGCGTTGGTTTTGAAGAAAACACAATGATACTTGGGAAACGGCAACAAAGAATTCCCGCCATAAATACTTACCACTTCCTGAATATTCAACTGCAGAATATTCAGAAAGTGGGAGGACTATCTGTATTGGTGGTAAATAAGTGATACACGTGGAATTGTATTTAGCTGACAGAGCATGATACGTGGAACAATGAGGAAATGACAACTGGCATATTTCATTTAAAAGATGTATGAAGCACGGGAGATACAGGGCAAACACCCACGAGACAATAAAGAACCTACGTTCGAACCTAAACAGTTGTTGAAGAGGCACGAGCGGAATGAATCAAGACTGGAAAGAGGGAAGATTCACGAAACCCACAATTAATTAGGAAGGAGAATCAGAATCGTTACAAAATCCTTATAGACAGTTACGATTACCAATCATAACGGGCAATTAATATTATTAATGTTCACAATGATTCCGCCATAAATAGGAGGAAACGTTCTATTTAAAACTCATATATAAGGGGAGAGAATCTCATTTGTAAGCACAAGTTCCGAGTACTATCAAAATACATTTACTTTCTCTTGCTTATTCAGTGCAATCAATTATTTTCTCTTTTTAGTTACTTTTTGTCAATTTTATTTCCTTTTAAGTGAATTACTGAGGAAGTAAGGAATTATTTGGTTATCAGTAACCCGATTTCTTCTAAAATTAGACTTTGACAAAAAAATCCTAATTTTTGGTTAAACAATAAAGAACATATCTATGGAGTGATGACATTGTAGACCTCTTCTTGGGTTGAATTGATTAATACAAAGATATTTCCATGTAATCACCTGATAATTACAAACTATTTTGATGTTTCTGGAAATGAATTATTTCATCATATAACCAAAATTAATATTATATTTTTTAAAGGAAAAAAAACGCTTATCCATGTGATTTGCAATTTTTGAGCGCGCTAGCTTGTAATTTTCTTGTTATTTTTTGGTTTTATTTCTCGTTGCACTTTTTTGAAGATAACGATTGAATTTCTTTATGAGTTGAATTCAATGAAATGATTCTGTGAATATGATGCCGTTTGAGATTTGTTTATATATTCACCTCTTTTATTATAACACCGCCTATGACAAATGACGCGTACTTCACTGAATAACATATAAATTTCATTGAACGATATTTATTTTCCAGGTTGACAGATTATTTCTTTAATATGGAGTAATTAACTAGAGTAAATTTAAAAAATTATTTTATTTCTTAACCACCTCTGCATTATTGCAATAGTCTAGTCAGCAACCATGAAACGTGTCAGGGTAACATAAATAAAACTGTGTGACAACCCCGTCCTTGTACGCTCCGCGTCTAATTTACCATTGCCTAAATTATTACATATTGAAATTGATTGTCACTTTATTCGTGACAAAGAGAAAAAATTCATCCTGGACCCATCTTCATATGTTCACCAAAGCACACTTCAAGGTCCTAGAACCAACTACCATGCATTTATATATCAAACTTGGAATACCTTCTTACGTTCTAACTTTAGTGGGAGTGTCGATAATATGTCCATTGCTTTATTGCTACTAGAAGGTTTAACTTCTGTATGAGAAGTAGTAGCAACTGGAATGGCAGAGGAGGTGGAAGCAGTCACGGGGGTAGCAAAAACACCAACTTCAGGTAAGGGAGCCTGAGAATGAACGGGGATTGACAATGGAAGGAAAGCGAGAGGCAACTCCTCGAAAATGGGGCCAAAGGCTTCATCACTATCAAAGCCATGAGTAAACAATTGTTCAGCAGAATCACGAGGAGGAACATTCATTTCTTCATCGGAAATCACTAATGGACCACTTTCGAGCTCATCCAAAAGCCTGGAAGGGATTGAACTCGAAGGAGAGGTAGCTTCATCATCAGAAATAACACTTCTCCTAACTCGAGGTTTGCGCATGAACCCTCTTCCGGTTCTTCTTCGCCCTCAGAGCCACGGGCTCTATCAACTTTTCTTTTCGAAGAAGAGCTCAAAATTCTCTCTTGAGCAAGAGACACAGAAAGTCTTGTAGAAGAAATAGATGCGGGACTGACACCACAAATAGGAAGTCCTAGCTAAAGAAAGAAGTTTGCTAAGAAATTCTTAAGCTAACATAAGAGAGAGAAAGAAATTAAGAAGGAAGAGTACAATGTGTTTTGACTTTCCAACCAACTCTCTGAGAGAGATATTTCCAAGACCTTCTCTTCATAGGGGCAACCGATAATAAATTTTCTACCCAAGCACGGAAGTTAGGAATCTCCTTGAAAACTTTCATGGTTGCTGAAAAAGTAGATACGAGAATATGAGCTTCTTTTGTCAAAAAGGAAAAAGATAAAGGAAAAATACTTACGTGCAAAATTTCACTTTTTTGGAAAAGGCATATTCTCTTCACCTACCAAAGCACTAGTGGGAGCAGCAACAAAGCGGGCATACGAGCCACGGTCTCAATCATCCTCGGGGATGACCAATACCCTCTTGCTTTTAGCCACAAGTGAAAAAAATCCTTCACGAAATAATTTAGGGGAATAAGATGAAGCAACTGACGAAAGGTGAAGGGCATGGAAGCCAAGTTAGATAGATAACAAAGGCATGTGACAACCCTCCAAATAATGGGACAGATCTGTCCTAGGCATAAATTGAAGTAGCGACAAAATTCAATAATTATTGGGTCAATAGGTGGTCTAAATCCTAAAGTGAAAGGATATGTATAAATGAGGAATAACCAGCATGGTACGAGGTTATTCTTTGGTTTCAACCAGGAACTAAAACTCGGAAGTCAGGTTTCCAATTGCATTCTCTTCGGAAAAGAGAAATTAAACCAGTGGTGATTAGAGTAGGATAAAGATCAGCACGGTCATGGGAGGCTAAGGGAGAAACTTGATTTCTTATGGTTTCTCGATCAGATGAGAAAGAAAATTCTCGTGGAACAATTTCATCAAATGTTGGTTCACGTATAAGTTCACTCGATTCCCTATTTCTAGAAGAAGATCTAGGTTAAATAAGCCCTAGGTTTAAAAGTGGAAGGGGTGGGAATATTGGTTTGAGATGAAGCACGGTTGGACAGCGAGCCTAAACTATGAAGTCTGCTCCCTCTTCTACTTCTGACAGGAGCAGAGGAAGGAGCAAGTTCATCGACAATGACAACTTTGCGAGGATCAGGAGTTGATGAAGACATGGTTGTATAAGGAATTAACAGAGGAATATACGCCAAAGAGAGAAGGAAGAATGAAGAAGAAGGGTACTGTAGAATGGAGGTTTCGTAAAACCTAAGAAATATGAAGTATTTATAAGGAAAAGTTACCATCATAGAAAGTAGGTCATGATAAAGTGTCATAATTAAACCGTCGCTTCGTGATTAACATAGCCGCAGAAAATCCATAAAAACGCTGAGAACCGCAGAACCAATCACCAAAAGCCATGTGGCATATGCATTAAATAGAAGTGACATACGACGCGTTGGTTTTGAAGAAAACACAATGATACTTGGGAAACGGCAACAAAGAATTCCCGCCATAAATACTTACCACTTCCTGAATATTCAACTGCAGAATATTCAGAAAGTGGGAGGACTATCTGTATTGGTGGTAAATAAGTGATACACGTGGAATTGTATTTAGCTGACAGAGCATGATACGTGGAACAATGAGGAAATGACAACTGGCATATTTCATTTAAAAGATGTATGAAGCACGGGAGATACAGGGCAAACACCCACGAGACAATAAAGAACCTACGTTCGAACCTAAACAGTTGTTGAAGAGGCACGAGCGGAATGAATCAAGACTGGAAAGAGGGAAGATTCACGAAACCCACAATTAATTAGGAAGGAGAATCAGAATCGTTACAAAATCCTTATAGACAGTTACGATTACCAATCATAACGGGCAATTAATATTATTAATGTTCACAATGATTCCGCCATAAATAGGAGGAAACGTTCTATTTATAAACTCATATATAAGGGGAGAGAATCTCATTTGTAAGCACAAGTTCCGAGTACTATCAAAATACATTTACTTTCTCTTGCTTATTCAGTGCAATCAATTATTTTCTCTTTTTAGTTACTTTTTGTCAATTTTATTTCCTTTTAAGTGAATTACTGAGGAAGTAAGGAATTATTTGGTTATCAGTAACCCGATTTCTTCTAAAATTAGACTTTGACAAAAAATCCTAATTTTTGGTTAAACAATAAAGAACATATCTATGGAGTGATGACATTGTAGACCTCTTCTTGGGTTGAATTGATTAATACAAAGATATTTTCATGTAATCACGTGATAATTACAAAATATTTTGATGTTTCTGGAAATGAATTATTTCATCGTATAACCAAAGTTAATATTATATTTTTGAAAGGAAAAAAAAATCGCTTATCCATGTGATTTGCAATTTTTGAGCGCGCTAGCTTATAATTTTCTTGTTACTTTTTGGTTTTTATTTCTTGTTGCACTTTTTTGAAGATAACGATTGTATTTCTTTATAATTTGAATTCAATGAAAATGATTCTTTTAATATGATGTCGTTTGTGATTTGTTTATCTATTCACTTCTTTAAATTATAACACCGCCTATGACAAATGACACGTACTTCACTGAATAACACATAAATTGTCATTGAACAAAGTATTTATCTTCCAGGTCGACAAATTTACTTCTTTAATATGGAGTAATTAATTAGTGTAAAATTTAAAAAATTTATTTTGTTTCTTAACCACCTCTGCATTATTGCAATAGTCTAGTCAGCAACCATGAAACGTGTCAGGGTAACATAAATAAAACTGTGTGACAACCCCGTCCTTGTACGCTCCGCGTCCAATCTACCATTGCCTAAATTATTACATATGTAAATTGATTGTGTGACAAGAGACAAAATTCATCTTGGACAGGATATTTTAGGAGTCTGTTGAAATTCTTAACACAAACTTATTCCTAATAAGTAGTGGAAAGGGAAAAGTTTTGCAGAAGAATACATGCAACTTTTCCAAATACTTACAGAGAGTATTACACTAACTGCATTCATTTCCTAAAATATCGGACTGATAAATACACAGCCAAGTAGCCTTTACCTACATTTCTGCAATCAAGGGCATTGCAATTAATGAATTTTGGCACTATAGATAGAACCGTAAAATAGATATAAGACTTCAAAGTCCGATCTTGCTGACATTTACTGGCAGAACTAAATGTTATGATTCGTGGGGAACTTGAGAACTTCCCCAGACAAAGGGAAATCCTGCAGAACATAAAACTAAAATTAGATATTTGCTTATGTTATAATATAAGCACGTGCGGGCACGAGATCCAAAACCATAGTACGTAATAATCAGCATCATAACAATACACAAAGATCTTATTCCAAAGGGATGATTGAGCCCCAAAAGGGGGTCCTAACCGCAAAATGTCAACTCTTGCCATCCAAACAGCAGGTCGTGAACTTCTACCATCCCTTAGTGGACGACATGCATATCCACCATGACCAAGTAAACTAATATGGAAGTATGTAATACATTTCAAAAGGAGACATTAAAGTCATCCTATAACCAAGTGCATTATACTAAATTTGCAAGGCTGTGTAATATGTATGATGGGATCAATGTGCATCTTCCATAAGTCTAAGATAATGGGATAGTGGCAAGCTAAAGATGAAACAATCCACAAAAAAGATGTTCTCGAATCACCTTCAAGAAATTCTCTTTTTTTTTTTTTTTGTTTCTTTTGGGTAGGGGAAGGGGAGAGAAGAAAGAAAACCTATGAAGACCAATTGGTTAATAGCCAGAGTGACTCATAAACAATAAGTGCATAAGCATCCTTTCAAAGCAAAAGGTATAGCATGCTCTACAGGAAAGACCGAGACCCAGCTACAGCTGATAGTTGATACTTGGACAACAAAATTGGCCTGACACAAATTGACGCCCCCTCTATCCAAAATGCATGACGCAGTCTGAAGTACGAGAGCAAAAGCATCTCTTTCTCTCTCCCTTTTTTTTCTTTTGGCGGGGTGGGGGTTTTGGGGGATAAGTAGTACGAGGGCTAAAGACTAAGTTTTAACTGAAAAATCTAACTTCGATTGCTTAGTTCTTTTAATAAAACTTACATATACTGGGGAAAAAAACCTAAATAGACATTACTACAAATCACAATTCTTAATAATGGAATAACTTTTAAGTGTATGAAATACTATAGCAAAAAGAAAACGGTTTGACCCGCAAATGATAATCGTGACATATAAAGGGGGACAAATGAAGCACTCAGACAATGAGAAACTGTTATCCCACTAAAGCAAGGGTTATCCTCTAGTTTATACAATCATAATATAAACTGACAAGTCAATATGATGTTTAATAATGAAAATACTTCATAGTGTATGAAAATATTGCAGCAAAAAAAGAACCCATTCCCCCGTATAGCAATAGTAACATATAAAAGAGGGAAAATGAAGCATTAAACAATGATATTTTCATATACCCATTTCCCCGTAGTAATAGTGACATATAAAAGAGGAAACATGGAGAGCATTAGACAATGATATTTTCATACACTTATCCCAGTAAAGCAAGGGTTACCCTTTAGTTTACACAATATAAATTGACAAGTCAATATGATTCTTCATTTTTTTGTGAATATGATTTTTATTTCCTTACTTATCAAAAAGAAACTAAAATAATGCCTATGCGATAATCATTCATCTTTTGACATTAAAAACAAACTCTACATAAAGGTGATAGAAGGTGTAGTTTACCTAGTCGCTGAAGACACTCATCAGATCACCCGATGGAAATTTTTGAAAAACTGCTGGACCAACTATAGCATTTTGCATGATATTCATGTTAGGCTCCTGCTTAACTTTAGTGTCCTCAGGATAGATTATTGCAGTATTGAAATTGCACATTGGTGAATCAGACTCATCTACTGCAAAGCGACTGGGAATGGAGGCAGCTTTACCAGCCCCAGGATTTCTCTTAGGACCCTGATCAAGGGCCTGGCTTGATTTACTATTACATGAAACTGGAAAGCCCAAATTGTTAGGAACAAGGCCTGGCAGTTGTTTAGAAGCACCAAACGCCGAGCTAGAGTTATGAAGCCGTATACCAGCACTATTGTCAGCATGTACAGATGATGACGAGACTGAAGGAGAGAAAGAAGCTGCAGCGGAGAACCCATTTAAGCCACATGTTGGTTTGAGTTCCCTGTCTAACACTTGCACCACACCTGATGAATTATTTGATTGTGGCGAGAGAACGCTATAATCAATTACTGAAGATTTACCCAAACTGCAGGCCTGGCTAATGGGGCCAGGACTATCTCCCACTTGGAAATTACCCGGCAATTGAGAAGGCAATACAAGGCAAGAAGGTTTCACATTAATTGAATGGGTGGCCTCGGGAAGACCAGATTGTTTCTGTTGCTGTTCCAGCTGCTGCTGCTTTTGCCATTGTTGATGATGTTGCATCATTGCCATTAACATGTTGCTGTCTGGAGCAGCTAGCCCAGTGAGATTGCTGCTAGGAACCATACATATATTTTTTGCTCGCCAGGATCCAAATCCTGAATGAACATCCTCAGCAGACATCATAGGTTGAGAAAGATGTTTAGGATTAGAAATGCTGGGAGGGCATTTCATCAGAGGCTGACCATATGCCACAACATGATCAACAGGTATGCACTTTGCTTGCTGCAGGGATGCTTGTAGGAGATCCGGCTGCTCTACTGATGGTAAAACCAGGTTACTTGTCGATTGACCTAAAAGCTCGGCATGAAGAGCTGTCAAAGTTTCAGGAGGAATTTGGCCAGAGGCTGCCAGTGCTTGAATGTCAAATCTCCCTAGTGAACCAAGTTTTGGATTCTGTTCTATTGGCCCACAGTAGGTACTGGGGAAGCCACCCTGCTGCTGAGCTACTCCACTTAGCCTCTTCAAATATAGCCTAAATTTCTGCATATTTGTCAACAGAAAGAGTTACAACATTCTACAGTTCAAACAAGACATAGATCACCAGAAAGTCAAAAACATAATGCGTCCTAACACAGATAATTGATCACACAGCACCATGACATGCCCACAAGGACTTGAAAGGACTATGGCACAAGTAAGGTTTATGGGTGACTAAAACAAGCACTATTTGAGGACACGATACTTCATATTTAGGTTTATGGGTGATAAAACACAAAAGCTACATGATGTGGATTCTTCTTGGTGAATTAGGAAGATATGGGCCTTTTAGTTCCAAGTATCTAGCATCTTTACCTGATTCTCCTGAAAAGGCAACCAGAACACTTGCATTAGGTAGAAAAAGGGGTACATTGACAACCTATAACATGCATAGAGATTCGAACCTGCAGATGGCTTGCCACATTTTCTCTTGTCAAACCAGGAACATTCATCAGTTCAAGGATTCTCTTAGGTACAGCCTCTACAAAGGAAGAAGGAAGCAAATTAAAAAAATAAATAAGAAAGAATATGACTTGAGCTACCTGAAAAGTCAAATAATCGAAGTTCATACTATCAATCCCAAGTTGGTTGACGGCACTAACAAATTGCTGATGAAGCTCCACTGACCAGACTACACGTGGCTTTTTTGCAGTAGTTGGGTCATCATTTTCCATTTCTGTGCCATCATCTTCTTTTGCATCTCTTTTCTTTTTCTGTGGTTTTAGCGCTGCATCTGCTCCTTCAATTACAGAAGAAGCACATTCAGCATCATCATTTCCTCGTTTATGCCTATCATTATCGTCCAAGCTACCAGAATATTCAGGGTCTTTACTGAAGCTACATTTTTTCCTAACAACGTGCTGCCAGATATTCTTTAGCTCCTCGTCACGTATAGGCTTAATCAAATAATCACAGGCACCATGTTGAACTCCTCTCATGACGAGGTTGGTTCTTCCATCACCTGACATCACTGTAGAACAACAAAATTTTTAGTTTACAGATGAAGCATTGCGTCGCCACAGCAGGAGAAGCATCACTTACTTATTACTGGAAGGTCCATTTCCAACCCAACAAGCTCAAGAAGTTTAAAACCATCCATATCAGGCATATGAACATCACTCAGTACAACATCAAAAGACCCCCTCCTTTCCCGTAATAGGTTTAATGCCACCGTAGCTTGGGTACAAGTGGTAACTGCAAGCAATTAAAACAAGAGTCAATGTATTAGATGAAAGGTGCAAAATTAGATTTTATTTTATAGTCAATAGATATGCATGAAAACAACCATTAAGATGATATAGAACTCCAACAAGCACAGTAACAAATCCAAAGCTGCAGCTGACATGGCTCTACATAAATTCTGCTATTTAGTCCATGAATTTCAGCAAGGTAGGAAGAGTAAATGCCACAAAAAAGAAAACAAGATAACTTATTAAGAGAGTAGGGAGGAAGCGCAATATTCTACCTCCCACTTCTCTTTGTTCTAGTAACACCTGAGAAAAATCAAACTCACCTGATCAAAGAGCTAGTTCAAGTCAACGCAAATCCTTCCCCCACCCGCCCACCCACCACCCCCACCACCCCACACCACACCCAAAATTTAGTACCTAAAGAGAAGTAAATTTTAAAGGAGGCACTACATAAAAATAGCCAAACTTTGATGAATTCTATGTAATAATTTGAATGAATTGAGCCCCATTGAAGTGTAATCATTAGGAGCATTCATATAGCAGACCCAACTTTGTTTGGGATTAGGATAGTTGATTGATCGATTGAAACTTCGAAACATATAATTTATAGATAACGAAGTCACGGATACCAAAAGTCTAAAAACTAGCTGAATTTGAAAGCAACTTTAGTTCAAGTGAAGGCGAAAACTTCATGGTCAAAAAAGAGAGAAAATAAGACAGGAAAAAACACACAACTGAAATGAAGGACTTGAAAGCATCTTCACAACTAAATTTTGGAACATATAAATTATAAAATCAATTAATATCAAAGCATGGCCAGTCACAAACTCGGATAAAGAAGGAGAGTATGTAAGATTGTACAATGTAAAAGAAGTTCAGCAAAGAGTAATCCTCTTAACAATACTAAGTTCAAGGGAGTCCCAACCCTATACCCTGCTCCCACATAAATCCCAAGCTTCAGTCAGTGCCATAACTCGACCTCGTGGCGTGCTCCTAATTCATACTTTAGGTATTGTGTTCTTATGATTGAACCACTGTCGATGCGCCAATAATGTAAATATCATTACGAAGTGAATGATACTCCCTCCATTTCAAATTAGATATTTCAAATTAGATGAGGTATTTTCCTTTTTAGTCTGTTCCAAAATAAATGACACATTTCTAAATTTGGAAATAATTCATCTTTAAACTCTTCATTTTACCCTTAATGAGAAGCTTTAATAACCACACAAATGTCATGGTCCACAAATCTTTTACCCCTTAAGCTTTTAAGATCACGAGTTTCAAAAGTCTTTTTTTTTTTTTTAAACTTCGGGCGGAGTCAAACTACCTATCTAAATTGAATCAGAGGGACTAATACATTATTATGTGGTGAACAATAATGCATGGCTTTAAGGGCCTTTTTGTCGTTAGATACTCTTTAAGACTTATACATGCTTGCTAATACAAATTTTTATTCCTCATTCTTACTAGACCAGCTTGAAAGCACCTCGACCATTCAACCAGGTATTTTTGTTCCACATTCTATCTCGTGAATAGTACATAAATTCACTCACAAATTATGCTGGTATTAAGTTTAGCACCGCCAACCAAATAATACAATGTTTTTCCAAGATTATCTTTTTCTTTTGCAACCAACCAAATATTGCATCAAGTTATGCACACCATCGGTGTAAGGACATTTGACACTAGTAGGTCAGCCAACAAATATCTACTGATAGGCCTCCTTAAAATGTGAGATTCGTAATCTTAGAGAATAATATAGTTTACCTGCTCCAACAGGTAAAGATGACCTCCTAACTTTAACATGCATACAAATAACTTCATGGGTAAAATTACAAATAAAAGAACCCGCAATTGAAATGAAGGGGGGTTTGAGGGAACACACCTGAATACTTGCATTTGCGAAGCATTTGCTCAAGAATTCTGAGGCAAACGACGTCGTCATCAACCACAAGAACTCTTAACCCTACTGGAAACTTATCTGTAGCTTCCGACTTACACGTGGCACCGTCGCCACTCATATTTGCCATTGAACACCAACAAAATGACAAAACCCACCTTCACAAAACAGCTAAATTACAGAATTGCCACTGAACTGCTACCATTTGATAAGTGATCCACTTGTGAAGAAAAAGGGTTAGATCCAGAGCGGAGCTGAGGAATAATTGTACAGAGAGTAAGGGAAGGTGAAATTAGGTTTTAATGATTGAGAAATGTGGAGAAGAAGAAGAAGGGCAGCTGGGGTTTGAGGTTGGGGTGGGGGTTTTAATGGGGAGGGGGTGGGTGAAAGAGGAAGGAAGTCTTAAATGGGGGAAGGATAAGTGTATCGCGAGAGACACGCAGAAAGGAAACTGCACAAGACTTTTGTCTTTTCTCTTATTTTCCTTTTTTATTGTTTTTGCTTCTATTATTACAGAAAATTAAAATGGAAAAGATTTTTCAAAAAAATAATTAGAGAGAAAAAAAGTTTCACTTGTTATAAATATATATTATATTATGGATGTTCACAAGCTTCCTGAAGAAGCTTATCCATGTGGGACTCTGCCGTAAATATGTTTATCTATTTGGTACTCTATTGGAAATAAGCTTCCTGAAGAAGCTTATCATTTTGGTACTCAGTTATGGATAAACATTACCCCGGTAGAAGATTATTTATGTCTGGTACAGCAGTAGCTTACAAGCAGCTTACACAGCAGCTTGCAGTAGCTTACACAGCAGCTTGCAGCAGCTTACATAGCAGCTTGTAGTAGCTTACACAGCAGCTTGCCGTAGCAGCTTACACAACAGCTTCCTTCTTCTATTTTTATAGAAGAAATTTCAGTTTATTATGTACATCAGTTTGAAAGTTCAATAATATATTAGTTTCTCTTTATACTTGTCTTTAGTTTATTTGTTGTACAATTGTTATTTTATAACACGTTATCAGCACGAGACTCTGTCATCTCGAGCAAATACTTTGAAAGTATCAGAGGTACGAACTTTCTTTTTCTAAATAATGTCAAATCTTTCTAAACTTGAATTTGTAGCCCTGGATATATCGGGCAAAAGCTACATGTCTTGGGTGCTTGATGTTGAAATTCATCTTGATGCCATGGGTCTGGCAGACACCATCAAAGATAAAAATCAGGCATCAAACCAAGATCGTGCCAAAGCTATGATATTCCTACGCCATCACCTTGATGGGGGCCTGAAAATGGAATATCTTACTGTTAAAGATCCATTCATATTGTGGAATAATTTGAAAGATAGCTATGACCACCTGAAGATGGTCGTTCTTCCACAGGGACGTTATGACTGGTCTCATTTAAGGCTACAAGATTTTAAATATATCAGTGAATATAATTCTGCTATGTTCAGGATTATTTCCCAATTGAAATTATGTGGTGATAATATTACTGATCATGATATGTTGGAGAAAACTTTCACCACTTTTCATGCCTCGAATATGCTCCTGCAGCAGCAATATCGAGAGATGGGTTTCAAAAAGTATTCTGAACTTATCTCACATCTTCTTGTAGCCGAGCAACATAATGGGCTATTAATGAAAAACCATGAAAGCCGACCAACTGGTTCTTGTCCATTCCCTGAAGTGAATGAGACGAACTTCCACCAAGCTAAGCGTGGAAGAGGTCGTGGCCCCAGTCGTGGTCATGGCCGTGGTCGGGGAAGAAACTATAATCATGGTAATAATAATGCACCAAAGAACCCTCCTAACCACCAGCAGTGGAAAAGGAAGGAACGAAAGCATGAAGCGGTGCAAGCAACAAATGCAGAAAGTGCATGTTATAGATGTGGAGGAAAAGGGCACTGGTCACGTACCTGTCGTACGCCAAAGCACCTGGTTGAGCTTTATCAAGCCTCCCTAAAGAAGACAGAGAAAAATGCTGAAGCAAATTTTATTTCTGAAGATAATTTCGACTTCATGCATTTGGATGTAGCTGATTACTTTGCACTCCCAGAAGGAGAAACAAGTCATGTAATAGCTGATGAATCTGTAGAAATGTAAATATTTAAATTTTTGTCGTGTGTAGTAGATAGTATAATTATGTAATAAAAGTTATGCTTTGATAATAATGTTTATTATAATATATTTTTTTTATGTCATTTTGAAGAATATGGATAATCCTCAAATTATGTTTGGATCAAAGACAAATCATGAAGATATTTGTGTAATTGATAGTGGAACAACTCATGCCATATTCAAAGATCAGAAATACTTTTCTTATTTGCATAGGGAAAAAGCAAATGTTTCTACAATTTCTGGTAATATAAGTTTGATTGAAGGCTCCGGAAGAGCTATTGTATTTCTGTCTAAGGGAACAAAACTTATATAAACAATGCATTGTTCTCCTCCAAGTCCCGAAGAAACTTGTTGAGTTTTATAGATATCCGCCAAAATGGGTATCATGTTGAAACAATAGATGAAATGAACGTGGAATATCTTCGTATTACAAAGAATATTTCTGGCTAGAAATGCATTGTAGAAAAGTTACCAACTTTATCCTCTAGCTTATACTATTCAAAGATCAGTACAGTTGAAGCACACTCTATCGTAAACCAGAAGTTTACTGATTCAAATACTTTTGTGCTTTGGCATGGCCGGTTGGGCTATCCTGGATCAATAATGATGAGACGAATTATTGAAAATTCAAGTGGGCATCCACTAAAGAACCTGAAGATTCTTACAAATGATGAATTTTCTTGTAATGCTTGTTATCAGGCAAATGATCACTAGACCATCACCAATGAAGGTTGGCATGGAATCCCCTTCCTTTTTAGAGCGTATACATGGGGATATATGTGGACCTATTCACCCACCAAGTGGGTTGTTTAGATATTTTATGGTCCTAATAGACGCATCTTCAAGATGGTCTCATGTGTGCCTACTATCATCTCGCAACCTGGCGTTTGCAAAGCTATTAGCCCAAATAATTCGATTAAGGGCACAATTCCCAGATTATCCTATAAAGGCTATTCGCCTTGATAATGCTGGAGAATTCTCATCTCAAGCTTTTGATGATTATTGTCTATCAATTGGGATAAAAGTTGAACATCCTGTAGCTTATGTTCATACTCAAAATGGCCTTGCAGAGTCATTTATTAAACGCCTGCAATTGATAGCAAGACCACTACTTATGAAAACAAAATTGTCCACTAGTGTTTGGGGCCATGCTATCTTGCATGCAGCATCACTTATTCGTCTCAGACCGACACATTATAATAAATATTCTCCGTCATAATTAGTTTTTGGTCATGAACCAAATATTGCCCATCTACGAATTTTTGGATGCATTCCAGTAGCACCACCACAGCGTAGTAAGATGGGCCCACAGAGAAGGTTAGGAATATATATTGGGTTTGAATCACCCTCTATTATTCGCTATCTTGAACCATTGAGGGGAGATTTATTTACTGCTCGATTTGCAGATTGTCGATTTGATGAAACAAATATCCCACAATTAGGGGGAGAGAAAAAGGAAATCAAAAGAGAAATTGTGTGAAAAGTTTCATCATTATCTCATTTTGATCCACGTACCCCTATATGTAATCAGGAGGTCCAGAAGATCATCCATTTACAGAATATAGCAAATCAAATGCCAGACGCATTTACTGATTTGAAAAGGATAACTAAGTCACATATCCCTGCAGAGAATGTGCCTATCCTAATTGATGTCCCAGCAGGACCATCTACTAGCATGATAGCTAGTAAACCCAAAGCACGCTTTAAGCGTGGCAGACCTTTGGGTTCTAAGGATCGAAATCATAGAAAAAGAAAATTGACAAATGATCAAAATAATACTATGGAGGGATCTCCTAAAGAGGCCCAAGATCTGATTAGTTCTGAGATTCCTGAAGAAATCAATGAACCGGAGACTCAAGTGAGTGAGGAACTTTTAATAAGTTCTACTGGTGATGGGATTAATTTAAATCGATCTGAAATAGTGGTGGATAATATTTTTGCATATAATGTTGCACTAAACATTATGAAAGATAGTGAGGATCTTGAACCCCGATATGTCGAAGAATGTCGACAAAGATCTGATTGGCCAAAATGGCAAGAGAAAATTCAATCGGAATTGAAGTCACTTGCTAAAAGAGAGGTCTTTGGACCAGTAGTCCAAACACCTGCTGGTATAAAGCCAGTTGGTCATAAATGGGTTTTTGTGCGAAAAAGGAATGATAAAGATGAAGTTGACAGATACAAGGCTCGCCTTGTCGCACAAGGATTCTCACAACGACCTGGAATCGATTATGAAGAAACATATTCACCCGTTATGGATGTCATAGCATTTCGATATCTCATCAGTTTAGCCTTACGTGAAAGGCTTGAAATACATCTAATGGATGTGGTTACAGCTTATCTGTACGGGTCACTTGATAATGAAATTTACATGAAAATCCCTGAAGGATTCAAAATGCCTGAAGCATATTCAAAATCTCGGGAAATGCATTCAATCAGATTACAAAGATCTTTGTACGGCTTAAAGCAATCTGGGCGCATGTGGTATAATCGCCTCAGTGAATATTTGCTGAAAGAGGGTTACATAAATGATGTTATTTGTCCATGTATTTTTATAAAGAAAATGGCATCAGAATTTGTTATACTTGCTGTTTATGTTGATGACATAAATCTTGTTGGAACTCCAGAAGAGCTCCAAAAGGCAATTGAATATCTTAAGAAAGAATTTGAGATGAAAGATCTTGGAAAGACAAAACTTTGTCTTGGTTTGCAAATTGAACATTTAGCAGACGGGATCTTTATCCATCAATCTGCCTATACAGAAAGGGTCTTAAAACGCTTTTACATGGACAAAGCGCACCCATTGAGTACACCAATGGTTGTTCGATCACTTGAAGTGAATAAGGATTTGTTCCGACCTCCAGAAGAGAACGAGGAACTCCTTGGTCCCGAAGTACCCTATCTCAGTGCAATTGGTGCACTAATGTATCTTGCTAATGCTACAAGGCCTGACATAGCATTTTCTGTTAATTTACTAGCAAGATATAGTTCTTCTCCTACACGGAGACATTGGAACGGGATTAAGCATATATTGCGATATTTAAAGGGAACTCTTGATATGGGTTTATTTTATGCTAACAAAGATAGTGCAGATCTTGTTGGTTATGCTGATGCAGGTTATTTATCTTGTCCCCATAAAGCTAGATCTCAAACCTGGTACGTGTTTACATGTGGAGGTACTGTCATATCATGGCGCTCCACAAAGCAATCTATTGTTGCTACTTCTTCAAATCATGCTGAGATAATAGCTATTGATGAAGCAAGTAGGGAATGCGTATGGTTGAGATCAATAATTCATTTTATTCGAGAAAAATGTGGTCTGGAATGTGAGAAAAGACCCACAATTTTATACGAAGACAATGCTGCATGCATAGCCCAATTNGAAGCAAGTAGGGAATGCGTATGGTTGAGATCAATAATTCATTTTATTCGAGAAAAATGTGGTCTGGAATGTGAGAAAAGACCCACAATTTTATACGAAGACAATGTTGCATGCATAGCCCAATTAAAGGGGGGATTTATAAAAGGAGATAGAACGAAGCACATTTCACCAAAATTATTCTACACGCATGATCTTCAAAAAAAATGGTGACATTGATGTGCAACAAATCCGTTCAAGTGACAATCCGACAGATTTATTCACCAAGTCTTTGCCAACTTCAACTTTTGAGAAGATGGTATACAGGATTGGGATGCGGAGACTCAAATATTTAAAACAAGGTTTTCATTAGGGGGAGTAAAATACGCGGTGCACTCTTTTTTCCTTACTAAGGTTTTTCCCATGGGGTTTTCCTTATAAGGTTTTTAATGAGGCACCTAGCAATGCGTATTACAAAATATGTGTACTCTTTTTCCTTCACTAGGATTTTTTTCCCACGGGGTTTTTCCTTGTAAGGTTTTAACGAGGAACATTATCTTTTAATGAACATCCAAGGGGGAGTGTTATAAATATATATTATATTATGGATGTTCACAAGCTTCCTGAAGAAGCTTATCCATGTGGGACTCCGCTGTAAATATGTTTATCTATTTGGTACTCTATTGAAAATAAGCTTCCTGGAGAAGCTTATCATTTCGGTACTCAGTTATGGAACATTACCCCCGGTAGAAGATTATCTATGTCTGGTACAGCAGTAGCTTACAAGCAGCTTACACAACAGCTTGTAGTAGCTTACAAAGCAGCTTACAGTAGCAGCTTACAGTAGCAGCTTACATAGCAGCTTGTAGTAGCTTACACAGCAACTTGCCGTAGCAGCTTACAAGCAGCTTACACAACAGCTTCCTTCTTCTATTTTTATAGAAGAAATTTCAGTTCATTATGTACATCAGTTTGAAAGTTCAATAATATATCAGTTTCTCTCTATACTTGTCTTTAGTTTATTTGTTGTACAGTTGTTATTTTATAACACCACTCATGTACAAGGTCATTATACGAAACTTGTTACAGTATCATATCACCCCATGAATATCTACAAATAAGCTTCTTAAAATATAAATATATAATCTTATAAATAAGATATGTTTGTATAGGATAAAATCGATTCGTATTAAATACTCGAATAATAAAGTGACACGTGAAATCGGAGGCAGATGGAAAGCGAGGCAAGTAGAAACTAAGATCGGGGACAGCAACTTCGGTTGACACAAGACCCCGATAGAAATATTGATAATGAAGACAAACGAACGTTGCCACCGGATGACATTCAATGAAGGATATTATTCAATATTAGATACACAATCCGTTATAGAGAACTTTGATATTCATGGCCTGCCGTTACACATTCATCAATGACCCCCATAATTGTCATTTAAGAGGGGCTTGATTCTAGGACCGTGTTCCCTAGGTGCAGCAATAAATAGTGACTTCAACAGTCACTGTAATGGATACAAATTTTGTGACAAACTTATGCTATATACTATTCAAAAGTTCAGTAATACTTTATTTCCTGTCTATTGATATTCTTACTACTGCCTTCGGAAGCTCTGCTCCCGGAACCAAGCTATTTGTTGTCTTATCTCGATTTTAACATTAAGTCCTGCATTTTATTTAATTTGTTCATCATATTGGGATCAAATCAATTCGTTTATCTATAAACCACGTTACAAATTCAACTGTATTATTTTACGGGTAAACAATTTGGCGCCCACATGGGGCTTAGACAGTTACGTAATTGAGTTGATCCTTGCATTTATTACTAATCTGTTTACTTCTTTATTTTTTTAGCGAAAAAACATTTAAAAAAATGGCAGATAACAATGTCAAAATCACACATAACGTTAAGGGCTAAGAAAATCAGCCTCAACACGAGGATTCGATCAGTAATACCCGCAACGAGGAGGATGTATCCACGCCGGTCCATCGCGGGCAATATCTACGACGTTCGGGAGGCAACTCCTGATAATGCTAAAGACGAGCATATTGCGGAAACAATGAGAATCGTGAGGCAACAACGACAGGTAATTATGGGACATCTCTTACGACAAGATCAGGCCATGACAGAGTTGAGGCAAGTGTTGTCAGGCGCCTCCAACAACCCAAATGGAAGAGGCCCGGTTCCTCCTCGTGCTCCTGCAAGGATTGATAACAACACCTCGAAGGGCGAGGTCGGCTTCGACGGGGCTAGGGGGAACGACAGCGGGTCTGGCAACTATAACGGGAATGATCCCTTTAAAACCAAACTCATGTGGTTTATGAGGGAAATAAATGCCCGAATGGACCAAATTTCGAGCACATCGTCAGTGTTAAAGGGACCGAACTCGAAGAAATACACCCAATTGTCGTTCAAACATAGAGCGATGCCGGAATTAATCCTGAAGCGGTTCAAAATGCGACGTGCCAAAATATGATGGAACTTCGGATCCTCAAGAGGACATCACCACCTACACAATGGTGGTGAAAGGAAACGACTAAGCTCCGTGCGAGGTTGAGTTAGTCTTGCTGAAGAAGTTCGGGGTGACCACCACAATGGAAGCCCTGCCATGGTATTCCCTTCTACCTGAGCACTCAATAGATTCTTTTGAGATGCTCGCAGATTTTTTATCAAGGACCATGTCAGGCCCATGAAGGTGCAGGCCCGAATGGCCGATATATTAAAAATTGCGCAAGGAGAGTCTGAATTGCTGTGACAGTTCGTGATAGATTCCACAAGAAAAGGATGTTGCTACCAGTTGTGCTAGACGAATGGGTAGCTGAGGCATTTGCTAAGAGGTTGAACCCGAGGAGCTCTAACACTTCTTAGAAACTGAAAGAAAGCTTGATCGAGTTCCAGGCAACAACATGGGCAGATGTCCACAACCATTACGAATCAAAGATAAGAATAGAGGATGACTAGCTCGGTTTCCCAGCATCAACCAAGGGTCGGGACGGAGAGAATAATGAGGAAAAGTTTAAGGATGACTTTAACACAGATCGACAGTCTTCTAAAGGCTGGTTTTTGCCCTACGAAAGGGCTGAAGGATGCGGCAGTGGTTTCTGGTCGGCTGGCAGGTTCGCTACCGATTGGAGAGTCGACCGTGGCCGGAATAACAATTGTTGACGGACAAAGAGACGTCAGGCTCCCGGGACTCCACCTACCTTAGATTTTTTGAGTGCAATTTCCATGTCAGGGTGGTGGAACTGGTATCGACAGTGAGGAACATTAAGAAAGCACGGTTCCCGAGGCTGATGAGATCCGATCCCAATTAGAGGGATCTTAATCTATGGTGTGAGTATCATGGGACTAATACCCACCGGACTGGGGACTACCGACATCAGCACGAGAAGGTGGAAACATTGATCGGGCTAAAAATAACTATGTCCGCGAACAGAATAACGTGGAGCCCTCAAAGACATGAGAAGATCCTCCTCGTCTAACGACCAACATGGATTTCAGAGCGAACGAGATTGGCGTAACCTTTCCAACAGAAAAAACGACAAACGTATCAGTGACCCTTAGCAAAAGACTCTGGGAAGTCACCGAGGACGATATCACCTTCATGGAGGAGGACGCCGATGGACTCCTACTACGGCACAATGATATCTTCGTAATTTCTCTTAATGTTTTAGATTTTAAAATTAAACGTGTTTTGGTGGCCCAGAAAGTTCAGTCAATATTATCTAATGGAGAGTGTTGGAACAATCCAAGCTAACCGGAAGCATCATTCCGGCCACAAAGCTCCTTGCCAGGTTTAGCTTAGCAAGTGTGACAACCCGAGGGGAGAATTTGCTGCCCACGAACGCCTAAGGGGTCATGAAGATGACCTTGTTTGAAGTAGTAGACGGCGAATGGACTACAACATTATTCTTGGAAGACCATGGCTATACTAAATGAAGGTTGTGTCAATAACATACCATTAACTTCTGAAATAACCAACTCTAGAGGGAATTAAATAAATAAGGGGAGATCAATCGGCAACGAGGGAGATGAACGCTAATGCGGTTTCTAGTAGTAAAGGGAAGGAACATGCGGCATAGCAATTACAAGAACCGACTCCTTCCCGTGAGCTAAACGAAGTCGACAAAGGGGATGAGCCGTCAAAATCCTATCGGGTACCAAGGTATTTTGTGAGATACGAGAAGAAATGGATGCAACCAAATCCATAATAAAAGAACTAGAACAAGTCGCATTGTTCAAGAAGTTCTTGAAGAGGAAGTTCCACTTGGGGACATGATTAAACCCTGAGCTTAGGTCAGGATTTATAGAATTTCTTAAATATAATGTTGATTGTTTCGCGTGGTCGCATGCAGATATGACAGGCATTCCGCTAGTAGTGGTCGTGCACAAGTTAAGCTAGGACCCCAATATCCCTCCGGTAAGGCAGAAGAAACGCCTTATTGACGAGGTTAGAAACATTTTTGTTAAAGAAGAGTAACTCGATTGCTTGGTATCAATTCAATCCGAGAGGTAAAGTATCCCGACTGGCTAGCTAACATAGTAATAGTTCCCAAAAAAAATCGCATGTACGTAGATTATAAGGATTTGAATATGGTGTGCCCAAAAGACTCGTTCCCAATGCCAAATATTGATCAAATGATTGATGCGACGGCCGGGAACGAGTTGATGAGTTTCCTTGATGCCTATTCCGGGTACAACCAAATCAAAATGAACCCGGAGGATCAGGAAAAAGCTTTGGCACATATTGCTACAGTGTGATGCCTTTCGGGCTTAAGAACACCGGAGCCACTTACCAGAGACTTGCGAACAAAATGTTCGAAAAGCAAATAGGGAAAACAATGGAAGTTTACATAGATGATATGTTGGTTAAGTCTTTGAATGCAGGTGAAGCACCTCCACCAAACCTTTGACATCCTAAGGAAGCACAACATGAAGCTTAATCCTAAAAAATGTGCATTCGGAGTTAGCTTTGGTTAGTTCTTGGGTTTTCTTGTTTCACAAAAGGGGATCGAAGTCAATCCCGATAAAATTAAAGCTATCGAGGACATTCCCCACCAGCTATCAAATATGAAAGAGGTTCAGAGGTTAACTAGAAGATTGGCCGCTTTAAGTAGGTTCATTTCACGATCTTCAGAAAAATGCATCACTTCTTCTCACTTCTGAAAAAGAAGAACAACTTTGGATGGACTCCGAAATGCCAACAGGCCTTGAAAGATTTGAAAAGGTATGTATCGAACCCTCCATTATTATCGAAATCGGAGGAAGACGAATAATTGCTAATCTACTTAGTGTATCGAGTAAAAATCGGTTCGTATTCAATACTCGAATAATAAAGTGACACATGGAACCGGAGGCAGGCAGAAAAGAGGCAAGAATAAACCATGACCGGGGACAACGGCTTCGGTTGGCACTAGGAATACCCCGAAGGGAATATTGCCAATGAAGACAATAGAATGTTTGCTAGCCGATTACATTCAATAAAGAATATTCTTCAACATTAAATACACAATCTGTTATAGAGAATTTTGGCATTCATGGATTGTCGTTACACATTCATCAATGGCCCCCATAATTGTCATTTAAGAGGGGGCTTGATCCTATGACCTTGTTCCCAAGGTGGAGCTATAAATAGTGATTTCAATCGCCATTGTATGGGACACAAATTTTCTGACAAACTTATGCTACATACTGATCAAAAGATCAATAATACTTTATTTCCTATCTATTAATATTCGTATTACTGCCTTCGGAATCTCTCCTCCCGAAACCAAGCTATTTGTTGTCTTATCTTGATTTAAACGCTAAGTCCTGCATTTTATCTAATTTATTTATCGTTTTAGGATCAAATTGATTCGTTTGTCTATAAACCACGTTACAAACTCAATTATACCGTTTTACGAGTAAAATGTTTGGTGCCCACAGTGGGGCTTAGACAATTGCATAATTGAGTTAATCCTTGCATTTGTTACTAATCTGTTTAGTTCTTTGTTTTTTTAAGCGAAAAATCATAAAAAATGGCAGATAACAATGTCAACATAACATATAATGTTGAGGCCCAAGGAAATCAACCTCAACACAAAGATTCGATCAGTTATACCCGCAACGAGGAGGATGTAGCCATGCCGGTCCATGGCGGGCAATATCCACGACACGTTCGGGAGGCAACTCCTGATGATGCTGAAGACGCGCATGGAAACGGTGAGAATCATGAGGGAACAACAAAAGACTATTATGGGTCATCTCTCGTGACAAGATCATGCCAATGACAAAGTTTAGGCAAGAATTTTTCGGCGCCCCCAACAACGGGAAAGGAATATGTCCAGTCCCTCCCGGTGCTACCGCAAAGCAAACAACACAAAGGATTGATAACAACACCCCAAGGGGCGAGGTCAGCTTCGACGGGGCCGAGGGGAACGACATCGCATTAGGTAACAATAACGGGAATGATCCCTTTAAAACCGAACTCATGCGGTTTATGAGGGAAATAAATGCCCGAATGGACCAAATCCCGGGCACACCGCTTGAAAGGACCGTATTCAAAGAAATACACCAAGTTGTCGTTCAAACTGAGCGTGCCGCTGGAGTTAATCCCGAAGCGGTTCAAAATGTCGGACATGCAAAAATGGGATGGAACTTTGGCTCCTCAGGAGCACATCACCATCTAAACAACGACGGTGAAAGGAAACGACTTAGCTCTACACAAGATTGAGTCGGTCTTGATGAAGAAGTTCGGGAGACCCTCATGAAGGGTGCCCTGACATGGTATTCACTTCTACCTTAGCACTTAATAGATTTCTTTGAGATTCTCATGGATTCTTTTATCAAGGCCCATGCTGGGGCCAGGAGGGTGCAAGCCTGAAAGGCAGATATATTCAGAATTGCGCAAGGAGAGTCCAAATTACTGCGACAGTTCGTGATAGATTTCATAAGGAAAGTATGATGCTATCAGTCGTACCAAATTAATAGGCAGTTGAAGCTCACTAATGTGTTGAACCCGAGGAGCTCTGACGTTTCTCAAAAGCTGAAAGAACATTTGCTCGAGTTCCAGGCAACAACATGGGCAGATATCCACAACCACTATGAATCAAAGATAAGAATAGAGGATGTCCAACTCGGTTTCCCAGCGTCAACCAAGGTTCGGGACCGAGAGAAGAATAAGGAAAAATTGAAGGATGATTTCGACACAGACTGATGGTCTTCTAAAGGCGGGATTTTATCCTACGAAAGGGACGAAGGACGCGGTACAGGTTTCTGATCGGCAGACAGGTTCGCTACCAATAGGAGAGTCGACCGTGGTCGGAATAACAGATCATTGCAGGACAAAGAGACGTCAGGCTCCCGGGACTCCACCTACCCAGACTGTCCGAGTACAATTTCAATGTTAGCATGGTGGAACTGTTATAAGCGATGAGGAACATTAAGGAAGCATGGTTCCCGAGGATGATGAGATTTGATCTTGATTAGAGGGATCCTAATCTATGGTGTGAGTATCATAAGACTAACCACCACTGGACTGGGGTCTTCTGACATTTGCGCGAGGAGGCGACATTGCTGAAAAATGTCCATCACAGAGAATTCCTAACGACCAGCCTAAAATAACTGTGGCCGCAACCGGGATAACGCGGAGCTCTCGAAGATGGGGGGAACGATATTAATGGCGTAACTTTTTCAGCTACAAAAAAGACAAAGGTATTTGTACCCATAGCAAATGGCTTCGGGAAGTTGCGAAGGATGATATCACCTTCACGGAAGAGAACGTCAATGGACTCCTACTACCGCACAACTATGCCCTGGTAATTTCTATTAACGTTTTGGATTTTAAAATTATACATGTTTTGGTGGACCCAAGGAGTTCAACCGATATTATTCAATGGAGAGTGCTAGAATAAGCCAAGCTGACCGGAAGCATCATTCTGGCCACAAAGCTCCTCACCGGGTTCAACTTAGCAAGTGTGACAATTAGGGAAGTTCAAACCGAACCGGAAAACCACATCAAACTGAAAAACCAAATCAAACCGATTAAAAAATCCGACTAGGTTTAGTTTGACTTGGTTTGGTATTGAGTAAGAAAATCCAAACCAAACCGACATATAAATATATAATTTATATATATATATATATATATATATA
>ML285025.1:58883-119118 GCA_005239495.1 Nicotiana undulata
ATTAGGTTTGGTTTGACTTGGTTTGGTATTGAGTAAAAAAATCCGAACCAAACTGACATATAAATATATAATTTATATATATATATATATATTTAAGACTTTATATTGAATTTTCTTTAAAAATATATTGAAATATTTGGGATCCTCTCATGTGTTAACTTTGAAAGCGTATATTAACGAAAATTATTGTTAGACGACTAAGAAAATAACTACCATGTATTACTAAAAAAAATCTCCCATTAGAATATTTTAATAGATAATATATTTGTCAATTTTTTCAATATTTACTAAACATACATTCACTTATAAAAACTTTATTATAACTTTAACAAAGTAAGATTGGAATAATATTCATGTAACAAAAAAAACTAAAAACCCGACAAAACCGAATCAATCCAAACCGATATAACCCTGGTGACAACCATAGGGGAGACTCTGCTACCCACGAACGCCGAAGGGGTCATGAAGACGGCCATGTATGAAGTAGTAGACGGATACATAGGCTACAACATTATTCTTAGAAGACCATGACACACTAGATAAAGGTTGTGCCATCAACATATCATCAACTTCTGAAATTCCCAACTCCAGAGGAAATTAAACGAATAAGAGGAGATCAAACGACGGCAAGGGATATGAATGCGATCTCGATTTCCAGTAGTAAAGGGAAAGAATATGCGGCATAGCAATTATAGGAACCGGCGCCTGCTCCCGAGCCAAACGAAGTCGACAAAGGGGGGTAGTCGTCGGATTCCTATCAGGTGCCAAGATATTTCTAGGTACCAGAAGAAACGGACGCAACCAAATCTACAACGGAATAACTCAAACAAGTTGCATTGTTTGAGAAGTTCTTGGAGAGGAAATTCCACTTGGGGACAAGACTAAATCCCGAGCTCATGTCAAGATTTATAGAATTTCTTAAATTTAATGTTGATTGTTTTGTGTGGTCGCATGCAGATATGATAGATATCCCGCTAGAGGTGGTCGTGAACAAGTTAAGCATGGATCCAATATCCTTCTGGTAAGGCAGAAAAAATGCCCTATTGCCGAGGTCTGGAACAAGTTTGTCAAAGAAGAGGTAACTCGATTGCTTGATAACGGTTCAATGGAGGTAAAGTGTCCCGACTGGCTAGCTAGTGTAGTAGTAGTTTCAAAAAAGAAAAATAAATTCCGCATGTGCGTAGATTATAAGGATTTGAATAAGGCGTGCCCAAAAGACTCGTTCACATTACCAAACATTGGTCAAATAATTTATGCGACGGATGAACACGAGTTGATGAGTCTCCTCGATGCTTATTTCGGGTACAACCAAATCAAAATGAACTCGGAAGATCATGAAAAGACTTCTTTCATAACGAACTGTGGCACATATTGCTATAATGTGATGCCTTTCAGGCTGTTAAGAACGCCGGATCCACTTACAAGAGGCTTGTAAACAAAATGTTCGAAAGGCAAATAGTGAAAACAATGGAAGTTTACATATATGATATGTTGGTTAAGTCATTGAACGCAAGTGATAATCTGAAGCACCTCCAAGAAACCTTTGATGTTACACCCCATGTTCTCGTACGTAAGAGTACGTCGTAAGTCAATTGATGTAAGCTCAGAAATGAGATTATATTTGGAAGTATATAAAGTAACTTAACTGTGTTACCTTGGAGGTTACAAATATTTAAGATCATGAATAACAAGTACCAAAAGGGCTAGAAGGCTTAGAAGCTAAACGAATTGAAGAAAATAAATTTCGTCGGAAGTCGACAAGTTGGGAATGCTATAACAGGTCCTTTTTGGGTGAGACTAGGGTGCTTAACATGATAAGGAGGTAATTTAATGAGTTATTATAGTCGTATGTTTAGTTTTGAAGTCAAGCAAGTTGTGCAACTAAAGTTGGCAAAGGTCATCACAAGTTACATTCACAAATATGCTTAAACTTAGGTCAAATGTAGCAGAGCGTTTCTCTCAATATAACAAAACTTACGGGGTGATCCACCTATCAAATTGAATTTCTATGAGTCTCGTTCTCAATGCATCAAACCGTTCATCGATACAATATCGTAGTAGAGAGTGTTTCCGCGAGACTGCGCTAGCAGCTCCCTGTGGGACCCACATTGTCTGTTGAGATATATATATATATATATATATATATATGATGCCTAAAGCCCATTTTAACTCATTATTTTTCACTCTCTTTCAGGACCTATATACCTAAAAACTTTCTCTCAAAGTTCTTTCATGATCCAACACTCAAACCAAGGGCAAACAACACAAATCAAGTGTCGGGAATCCCATGGCGCTAGTAAGTTTCTTGTTCTTCTAGTGGTTGCTTATTTTGGTGTGGTTCCATCTCGTGTGGGGAGTTGTTTAAAGTTGTTTGAGTTCTGTAAAAGACTCTCCCAAGGTTTTCATATCAATCCTAGGTGATTTCGAGTCATCCAAAGCGATTCTAGTGCCGAGAAACCCGATTTGATTGCTAGTTTCGCTTCCTTATTCTTTGTGGTTGCGTTGGAAGGATATTTCGTGGTGACTCAAATTGGATTTTTTCTATATTTTTAAAGGTAATTAACCTCTTACTCTACATTTATTAAGCTTATCCAAGTTACGTCTAAGTCGTTGAAGCTAACACTTGTGAGCGATCGATCAAAAGGCTTGTTAGTTATGTTGTTGATTATTGGATTGTTTGGGAGGTGTTCTTGCAGCGTTTTATGGCTGAAAATTTTATGGAATAACCTGAGTATGTGTTTTTGTTATTATCAACATTTTCCTGAATATAAATAAGAGGGAAAGGGTTCAAAATATAGTGTTATCAGACATTAACTAAGCTTACCGCTCGACGTGTTATTGTGCTAGTTGTGTTCATATAGCTATTGGTTGTTGTTTGGGCTGTTTGGTAACTTTTAGTAACTTACGGGATGTTGTACAAACAGGGGAGGTGTTGTCCATTTCCTTGAATAATATTAGTTTTGTCATATGAGAGTTACAACGCTTATGTGATGACAAAGGAGTCAGTTTACTCATTGGAGACGTAAGATGATCATATTGAGCTTGGTTGATGATTGGAGAGAAGATTGCAAAGGTATGTCAAGGCACTTCCTTCTTTATTTTGGCATGATCTAACGTGAAATGAACGTAAACAATACGTTATTTCGCTACGGATCCTCTCCTAGTAACTAAGGTTGTCCATGTTGTTCTTTCCTCACCAGGTTATTCTAAGCATGTATATATGATGCTTGAATTCTATTGAGGTTCATATTGATGGTATGATGTCCATAACCTTAATCGAAGGTGCAACGATCTTACGTCACTCCAAAAGGTTTAGAACATGACTCCATGAGTCCAACATTATATATATTTATCTATTTTACTTTACCGAGCCACGTTATTGTCGGACGGATACGACACCTATTGTGCAACCATTGATCAGTTGGGTTTTACGGAGCTCCACATGACCGTGTACGACTCTACCGAGCCTTATGATGGCGGGGTACATTTTTACCAAGCCTTGAACGGTTGGGTACGATATGATGATGATGATGCCCATAGAGGCATATGTGTTTAAAAGTTTATGTTTAAATATGTAACATACATTTCATGTCAGTAGCCCTCAAAGGCACTCAGAAGTTACAGGTTGTACTTCTCTATCTCTCCTTAAATTACTATTCTTATTTATGCTTTCTTTCCTTACATACTTGGTACTTTATTTGTACTAGCGTCCATTTTGCCTGAGGACATTGTGTTTCGTGCTCGCAGGTCCTAATAGACAGGTTGACAGTCCTCTTAGTAGGCTATCAATTTTGCAGAAGGTGTTGGTGCACTCTACTTGCTCCGGAGTTGCCTATTTGGTCAGTATACTTCGGATATGTATTGATTGGTATGTAGGTCCCTGTCCCGACCTTTATGATGTTTATGTATCTTAGAGGCTTGTAGACAGATATCATGTATATGGACACTTGTATGGCCTTGTCGGCCTATATTTTGTGTACAAATGATCATATCGGCCTTATAGACCCCTACGTCACATGTATATGTTTGTGTATCATGTTGGGTCGTTCTATATCGAGTATTCCCTTATGTTTTATTCATGTTATACATGAAGTCCTTTTAGGCTTATTTCCATATGATAATACGATAAGAAAGATATATTACATTGGTACTCGGTTGAGTAACGTACTAGGTGCCCGGCGCGGCCCTTCGGTTTGGGTCGCGACAAACTTGGTATCAGAGCAGTTCTATCCTAAAGAGTCTACAAGCAGTGTCTAGTAGAGTCTTGTTTATGGGTGTCTTGTGCACCACACTTATAAGCAGGAAGCTACAGGGCATTTAGGAATGTCACTTTTTCTTCTCACTCTAGATCGTGTGGTAGAACTCAGTTGTAAGAATTTAAACTCCTAAATTCTATTTTATTCGTAATACAACAATACCTACATTCATAAAGATAGTTGGTATGAGATTGAATGTGGTTGTGGAAGAGCTAAGTCAGAGGAACTCTATTTTGTATGATGCTTATGTTTAGTAAATGTGAGGTCTTCAGCAGATCATATGTGTACTAAGATGTGTAAGCTTCTTGATTAGAAGCCCTAGGGCATGAATATTTATCCACCCTTATGGTAAAAAAAACAATAAGAGAATCAGAAGGTAGATACAAGTTTCAACAAGTAAAAGAAGCAACGTGAAGAAGGGTACGAGGTACCCAATTAGTGAAGATTATCAATTGCAATTCAGACAGAGAAATATAAGTATTCTAAGTTACCTTCAGCAGTAAAAAAGGTAGGCACAATTGTCCACACCCATCTCAGGTATGCCCCATGGGAGCTAGAAAATATAGTTTAAGAGAAGGATGAGATATCAGGATCCATCTAGTGTTAGAGTAACCCAAAATTGTGGATGGATTGTTGGCATTAGCTGACATTTCCGAAGGATATTGCAAATGAAATAGTATTTCTCCTTGTGAGACACCTAGGTAGTGCACTATAAAGATATGAATACTAGAAGGTTCAGAAAATTAAGAAGATAGGCATAGAAGGGCCAAATATTTACCTTAGTATGGCTCCCGTCCCTAGTAAAAAGAGAATGTTAGGTGACCCGAAGAGCTAGTGGATGGAGCAAGGGGAGCTAATTTAAGTTTTTAGAATAAAGTGATAAACAGAAATATTAGTAGGAGAATAAGAAGAGAGTAAATAAAGTGTTATGAGTAAGATATGATAAATGGGTGATAACGGTAAATCAAAATATGACAGGATAACATAGTTTATAGCCAAGTGAAGGAAAAGACAAGAGGTGACAAGCCTTGAGACAATAAAAGAGTATAAGCCAAAAGTCATACCCTCATTTCGAGAAATGAGTTGGTGACTCCAACGTGATTACCAGAAGAAAAAGTTAGACCCCCTAAAGTAATAGAAATCAATATGGGCTAGTGAACAAGATAATCTGAACATGAATTAGGGACCGAATGATTTGATAATAGTGGCATTGTGAGAATTTCAGAGATCCCCTTACGACAATAATATAATGGACAACAGAAGAATAACTTTTAAAGGTCATTCAGGAAGACACTTGCCTAAAGCAATCACTGTGAGCAGAGGAAATCTTAAGGGACTAAGTGTTCCAGTTACACTAGGTGTCTCCCTCGTGCGTAAGAAATTCAGTTATATTTAGTACAAACGGGTTATCGCAAGGCGAGTAAGATGTTAGTGAAGATGTGAAAAGACACCAAAGATGATGAGGTAAATACGGAATAGTATAGGAAGAATGCGGTAAAATGGTGAAAGAAACGAGATTGCATTTATTCAGATCCTACAGATATTGAACGACTCCATAACATTATGCAAGCACGACACTAGGGAGAGGAAGTACGAGTTCCTGCCCAGGATGTTATTGATAAATAAGTGTGAATGAACACTTGATACAAAAGGCGAGAGGTAAGTTAAGACAAAGGAAATAAACCAAGAGAGATTACACGAAATATATAGATATGAGAATGGACCAACAAGTAGTCTCTAGTTGATCTAGGAAGATCCTAGTTATGGCTAGACAAGAGGTCACAGATAAATCAACAGATCATGCAAGATAAATGTAGTGAACCTCAGCATAGGGAATTCAGTCTCGTAGATACGAGATCGCAATCCTTGAAAAAATTACAAATAGGAGTTGGGGTAGTTAAAGGTAACAAAGTGCTACAGAAATAAAAGAGAGTGCCACAGAGAGACAATCAATATTTCAGTTCAGAAGCAATCCCACGAGCACATGGGCGCAGAGGTAAGTAACTAAGGATAATTTTAGGCGAGTAAGAACATCGAAAATTCCTTCGGGTAGACGATGTAACAAGATCGCAACTTTACAGGAGTCATAAGGGTCTCCCCTAAATACTACCTTGAAAGACTAGTTGAGAAAATAAGGAAGAAGGATTCAACTTAATCATAATGACCTAAAGAAGAAATGGGCTTGTAACAACAGTCTCACTACAACATTGTACGCACTCCATAAGAAAGAGGCACCTATCATAGCTAATGAACGGGATGCAAAAAAAATCAAAAGTAGTATTCGAGGTCATATGGGTTGCATGGAATTCCAATGTGTGTGGGCACTACGATAAGCCAAGTGTTCATGCAACAAGTGGTAGAATGACTTAGGAAAAGTAATTGCTTACATTTAAAGACAACCGAGAAGGCACGAAAGGAAGTTTATGGTGCTAGCAGTTTAAAGGAAGACTGCGAGTAATACAAAAGGATATGTGTAAGGCACAAGCTAAAGTATGGTAAATAGAAAAGGTTTTAGGTACATAAGAGTAAGGATAAAAAAAAGGTGAGTGAGAAGGTGACAAGAATACGTAAGGCCTCAGGATTAAGCCCATAAAAACAAGAAAGCCCATGGTTTTCGTAAGATATAGAAAGCTCAGTATAGCCTGAATGAACTCAGAGGAGTCTAAGACTATTAGCACTTAAAAATGATGGAATATTGCCCTGGAAGTAGAATAAGGGTGTAATTGTGATTGATAAGAGGATGATGATTAGGCCTTCGGTTGAGTAATGATTCAAAGAGAAGGATTTTCAAAAATTGCACGAGATTAGAATACCCTTCATAAGATGAATCACGTTGGGATGATATAAAATACAATTATTGAAGTATAGTATCGTCCCTAGATGGATCAGGCAAATCACTTCCGATGTTCCCCAATGAGACGTGAGACTAGTTACAATATATTATGTAAGAGGTTTCAAGTTATCCGTGGTAAATTATAGGTCAAAATGAAGGTGAATCAACAATATATGGATAAAAGTTCCAAAGTATCAGAGGAGATAAGGATGTCATTCTTTAGAAGAACAGTTATAAGGAAGCATTAAATAACTTGGATTTATACATAACGGATAAGCAGTGAGAGTAACCTGGAGTTGGGTATTAGACCTCGGTAAAAATAAACCAAAGTAAGAGTTATGATATAGTATGACCTACCTAGATGTAGTAAATCCATAAGCATAGATAACAGAGGCTATGAAACAAGATATAGCAATAGTCGTAAGTTCGACAAAGTACCAAGCGAAGAACATCAATACACCTATAGATGCCTAAAGGGGCAGTTTGTCATAGTTCTATATATGTTCACAAAGTGAGGCCTAGAGATTGGCTAAAAGCTAAAGGAAAAAGGAGATAAGAGTCGCATGAGTGCACATACAAGGTTAGATTCGTACATGTTGCATGACAGAAAGTAGCAACAATTAGAAGATTCGAAGAATTCTGGCAACAAGTCGTGGTGTGAGAAAGAGGCCTAAAGGGAGGAATGCCCTGGCATTTGGATTAATTCACAGAACACTTGCCAAGATGGAAATGACAATATTAAATCACTCATAAGATCTATAGGTTATGACACTGATAAGCGCATTAGTCAACATTCAAGGACGAATGTTCTAAAGGGGGGAACGATGTTACACCCCATGTTTTCATACGTGAGAGTATCGTAAGTCAATTGATGTAAGCTCAGAAATGAGATTATATTTGGAAGTATATAAAGTAAGTTAATTATGTTACCTTTGAGGTTATAAATATTTAAGATCATGAATATCATGTACCAAGGAAGGCTTAGAGGCTAAACAAATTGAAGAAAATAAGTTTCGTCGGAAGTCGACAAGTTGGAAATGTTATAACATATCCTTTTTGGGTGAGAATAGGGTTATTAACATGATAAGGAGGTTATTTTATGTTTTATTGTAGCCGTATGATAGTCGTATGTTGAGGTTTGAAGTCAAGCGAGTTGTGGAACAAAAGTTGGCAAAGGTCATCACAAGTTACATTCATAAATGTGTTGAAACTTAGGTCAAATGTAGCAGAGCTTTTCTCTCAATATAACAAGATATACGGGGTTATCCACTAATAAAATTGAAGTTCTACGAGTTTTGTTTTCAACTCATTAAACCGTTCATCGATACGACATCGGAGAAGAGAGATATTCGCGTTTTCGCGAGACTGCGCAAGCAACTCCCTATGGGACCCACTTAGGCGGTTGAGATATTTGGATATATATGTGACACCTAAATCCCGTTTTAACGCATTTCTTTCACTCTCTTTAGACCCTAGACACCTAAAAACGTTTTCTCAAAGTTCTCTCATGTTCTAAGACCCAAACCAAGGGAAAACAACACAAATCAAGTGTGGGGAATCTCGTGGCGCTAGTGAGTTTCTTGTTCTTCTTGTGGTCACTTATTTTGGTGTGGTTCCAGCTCGTGTGGGGAGTTGTTTAAAGTGGTTTAAGTTCTGTAAAACACTCTCCCAAGGTTTTCATATCAATCCTAGGGTATTTCAAGTCTTCCAAAGTGATTCTAGTGTCGAGAAACCCGAATTAATTGCTAGTTTCGCTTACTTATTCTTATGGCTGTGTTGGAAGGATAATTCGTGGTGAAGTAAGCTCAAATTGGAGTTTTTCTATATATTTAAAGGTAAGGAACCTCTTACTCAACAAGTATTTAATCTTATCCAAGTTATGACTTAAGTCGTTGAAGCTAAAACTTGTGAGATTCGATCGAAAGGCTTGTTAGTTATGTTGTTGTTTGTTGGACTGTTTGGGAGCTGTTCGGAGGTGTTCTTGCAGCACTTTATGGCTGAAAAATTTATGGAATAATCTGAGTATATTGTGCCGATATTATCAATATTTTCTTAAATATAAATAAGAGGGAAAAGGTTCAAAATATAGTGTTCTTGAATAGTATTGGTTTTGACATACGAGAGTTACAACGCTTATGTGATGACAACGGAATCGGTTTAGTCATTGTAGGCGTAAGAAGATCATATTGAGCGTGGTTGGTGTTTGGAGAGAAGATTGCAAAGGTATGTCAAGGAACTTACTTCTTTTTTGGCATGATCTAACGTGAAATGAATGTAAAGAATACGCTATTTCGTAACGGACCTACTATATTGGTAAAAAATAGATATTACACGTGTAATATATTAGATGGCGATGCAAGCTACGTGGAGTAATAGAAAAGCTACAACTGGATGAGAATTTGGAAAGAGAAACGGAACAAAGAGATACGGGATAAACACCTACGAAGTAATTAGAAGCGGACGCTCCGATATTTGAGGAGTTGAAGAGGCACGATTAAAATGAACCAAGGCTTAAAAGAGGGCAGATTCATAGATCTTCAATCAATGAGTTAAACGTTACAGAATCTCACGCAACAGTTACAATTACCTATTGTAACGTTTCATTAATGATATAAATATTCATTAATGCTTAATCATAAAGAGGAGTGGACATTATATTAAGAAATTCCCTATAAAAGGGAATAAGATCCCACTTGTATAAACACGTTCCGATCATTGCTGAAATATACTTTACATTATTGAGCTCTTATTATTTTCCTATTTTAAAAGTTTTTATTTCCATCATTGTCTTAGTTAATTCTCTTGATTATCAGAAGCCCGGGTACTACTTAAAATAGCTTTGGCTAAGAATCTGATTCTTTGGTTAAACAAATTGGTTCCATTACCGGGAAATTGATAATCCCCTTTTATATTCCTTTACTGAATCATGTCGAACACCAACGACAACAACCAACAGGAAACTAGAACTCCAACTTCATCGCCTCAGGGAACCCCACGAGGTTCAAGGGAACAAACCCAAGAAAGGTCCACAAATCACAACAATGACCAGCATGGCAATGAACAAACAGGAGAGCAAGACGCAGTGAAGCAAATAGTTGCTAATTATGTGAATGAAGCTCTCCAAGCTTTCGTGAGAGGACTACCAACTATACCACCAACACCTCCTCCAAAAAACACTACAACTGTGGAAAATCCACAATCTGGACTAGCTAATTCTTGAAGTGGAGGTGCTCCTAACGAGCCTCTCGAAGGAAGACCAGGCATGACTAGTAATTCCGATTTGCAATCTTTAATACTAACCTCGCAGAAACAGGTGAAGGAACCAAACGATCGTATCGAACAAATTCCTGGCGTGCCACCTGTCATTAAGATTGATATTGACAAATATTCTCAACAACCATGAAAGCCAAGTGTCGCACCTTTGCCGATTCCTAAATAATTCAAAATGCCTGATATACCAAAATACGATGGGACAACTGATCCCCGTGATCATGTTACTGCATTCACCACAGGAGTTAAAGGCAATGATTTAACCAAACAGGAGATTGAGTCTGTGATGGTCAAATAGTTTGGAGAAACTCTTACCAAAGGGGAACTTACGTGGTATTTTCTCTTACCCGAAAATTCTATTGACTCTTTTGCTAAGCTTGCAAATTCTTTCATAAAAGCACATTCGAGTGCACAAAAAGTAGAAAAGAGAATGGAAGATATATTCAAGGTAAAACAGGGAGATACAAATTTGCTTCGAGAATTTGTAGACAGATTTCAACGAGAAAGGATGTTGCCAAAAGTACCTGACAACTGGGTAGCTATGGAATTTGCGAGAAATCTGAACGAGAAAAGCTCTGAAGCTACGAGGAGACTCAAAGAAAGTCTGCGAGAATTCCCAGCCACGACGTGGAATGATGTTTATAATAGGTACAATACCAAATTATGAATCGAAGAGGATACTATAGCTCAATCAAAGGCAGAAGAAAGAACGAGTTCGAGGCGATCAGAATCAGAAAAGAGAACTGGTAAAAATAGGTATGAGCCATATATGGGACCCTCGGGACGGGAAGCTCGTTCCAAATTTGAAAACACACGGTCTGACTACAGACTGTCAAATAGAGATTCAAGTTCATCTTCATCGAGATCAAGAAAGGATCGAGATGAGCGGAATAGAGGTAATAACACAAATGCAAGAATTGGAGATTATAACTTCAATGTAAGTACTTCCGAGATAAGTACCGTATTGAGAAATATGGGAGATAAAGTTCGATGGCCCAAAGAGATGAGATCAAACCCAAATAGAAGGAACCCAGACTTGTGGTGCGAATTCCACAATGATCACGGGCAGAGAACATCCGACTGCATGTTATTACAAGGTGAGGTATAACATTTATTAAAACAGGGCTATCTAAAAGAATTGTTTAGTGAAAAAGGTAAGCAGGCATATATGAAGAACATGCAGGAGCCCCCAAAACCACCATCTCCGAAAAGAACGGTAATGTGATAAACGGAGGAGAAGAGGTTAATGGAGTAACCTATACTGCAGCAAGAAAGACTATGAAGCTCACAATAACTCACGGGAAGCGAACTCGTGAAACCTTGGAGGATGGTAGTATCACATTTGACGATGCCGATGTTGATGGGTTACTAGTCCCTCATAACGATGCACTGGTAATATCTTTACTTATACATGACACTAACGTGAAGGGAGTATTGATTGATCCAGGTAGTTCAGTGAATATTATTTTATTAAGAGTTGTGGAGGAGATGCTAATGGGAGACCGCGTAATTCCAAAAGCACGTTCCCTATCCGGATTCGATAACTCTACTGTTATAACAAAGGGAGAAATTGAGTTAAGTACTTATGCAGGAGGCGTCATCAAAGAAACAAAATTTCAAGTTATTGATACAGACATGGCCTATAATGTAATTATGGGAAGGCCATGGATTCATGACATGGACGATGTACCGTCCACTCCACACCAAGTTATCAAATTCCCTTCAAAATGGGGAATTCAACAGATTCGAGGTGATTAAGAAATATTGAGGAATATCAATTTAGTGATACATTCAAATCAAAAATAAGTGGAAGAAGAACTAAAAGACGCGGGAGCAATTCAAACAGACATGGGAACAGATCAAACAGATATGGGAACAGATAATAAAGATACGGTGAATCAAATCACAACGGAGGATGCATCAAAACATACAAACATAGACTCCATGCCCGATTCAAGAACCAGAAGAAAATGAAAACATCAAGACAACTAATGAGGAGCTCGAAGTTGTTCCTTTATTCGAAAATAGGCCAGAACAAAGAATCCACATTGGAGCACGGCGAAACCAGGTCAGAAGAGGTAAATTAGTTGAATATTTAAAATCTAATTCATATTGTTTTGCTCCCATTTAGATATGACAAGTATACCCCCAGAGGTGATGACTCATAAATTTAATGAAGACTCATCATTCGTACTTATCAAACAAAAGAAAAGGAAGTAGGGATCATTCAAAAATCAAGTGATCGATGAAGAGGTACAAAAACTCTTGAAAATCGATTCAATACGCGAGGTAAAATATCTCAATTGGTTAGTTAATACTGTAGTAGTACCTAAAAAGAACGGTTAATGGAGAGTGTGTGTAGATTACACTGATTTAAACAAAGTATGTCCAAAGGATTCATTTTCTTTACCGCACATAGATCAAATGATTGATGCTACTGCAGGCCACGAATTATTAAGCTTTCAAGATGCATATTCTGATTACAATCAGATAAAAACGGATCCCTCGGACGAGGAAAAAACTTCCTTTATTAAAAACAGGGGGACTTACTGTTATAAAGTTATGCCTTTTGTCTTGAAAAATGTTGGAGCCACGTACCAAAGGCTGGTGACCAAGATGTTCCAGGAAATCTGGGGAAGACAATGGAGGTATACATTGATGACATGCTGGTGAAGTCAACACAAACTGAAGACCATTTCCAACATCTTTCAGCTACATTCGAGATCCTCCGAAGGTATAATATGAAACTAAATCCAGAGAAGTGCGCCTTTGGTGTCGAATCAGGTAAATATTTGGGTTTTCTCATATCAAATAGAGGCATCGAAGTAAATCCTGCTCAAATTATAGTTATTGAAGAAATACCTAATATACTCACACGTATAAAAGAGGTTCAAAGGCTGACAGGTAGGATCGCGGCTTTAGGAAGATTCATTTCAAGATCTCCAGAGAAGAGTTTTAAATTCTTTTCAATATTAAAGAAGCAGAATCAGTTCGAATTGACTGAAGAATGTCAGCAAGCCCTCAAAAAACTTGAAGGCTTACCTATCAATCCTCCCTTATTATCCAAAGCAAAGGAAGGGGAGAGGTTGTATATCTATCTTGCCGTTGCAGAAGTAGCTGTAAGTGCAGTCCTAGTAAGGGAAGACAAAGGTAAGCAATCTCCTATTTACTATGTAAGTAAATCCCTATTGGATGCTGAAACTAGATATCCCCATCTAGAAAAACTAGCTTTGGCTCTAGTCATGAAAGCTAGGAAATTGAGACCATATTTTCAATGTCATCCAATTTCTGTTGTAACTTCATATCCTTTAAGAAACATCCTGCATAAACTTGAACTGTCAGGAAGATTGGCTAAATGGGCAATAGAACTAAGCGAATATGACATTGTTTATCAACCTAGGACAACAATAAAGTCTCAAGTCTTAGCTGATTTTGTCGCAGATTTTAATACCAATATAATTCCTTAAGTAGAAAAGGAATTACAGATTTTTACCGGAGCTAATCCAAGAACATGGACTTTATTTACTGACGAGTCTTCTAATGTTAAAGAAGCCAGTTTAGGAATTGTCTTGATACCACCTTCGGGTGAAAAGATAAGGCAAGCTATTAAATGTTATCCTATTACTAATAATGAAGCGGAGTATGAAGCAGTCATTGCAGGACTTGAATTAGCACGAGAACTCTTGATAGAGCAAATCATGATCAAGAGTGACTCTCAACTGGTGGTGAATCAAATGCAGAGGGACTTACACCGCTAGGGAAACTCGAATTCAACAATATTTGGAAAAGGCACGGGACCTAGTGAGGCAATTACAATCATTGAAGATCATGCAAATACCCAGGAAGAAAACACAGAAGCAGATGCGTTAGCTAACCTCGCGTCAGTAACATATGTAACGAGTGAAGAAAATGCTATCGTGATACATTTATTTCATTCAACAATCGACCAGGACAATCATGAGGTAACGTTTAATAATTTACCCTAGGATTGGAGAAACGAAATTGTAATTTTTTTGCAGTATGACATCGTGCCTGAAGATTAGAAAGAATCTCAAGCACTTCGACGAAAAGTTGCACGATATTGTCTAGTTCGTGACACTTTATATCGTAAAATGTTTGGCCGTCCTTCAGCAAAGTGCCTCGGACCTAATCAAACTGAGTACGTGATGAAAGAAGTACACGAAGGATGTTGCGGAAATCACGCAGGTGGAAGGTCTCTAGTTAAGACTCTAATCAGAGCGAGGTACTGTCACGACCCCAAATCCTAACAGGCCGTGATGGCGCCTATCCTGAAACTAGGCTAGCCAACAATCACCTTAATACGTGTTTATTCAAATATAACAGTTCAAAATTTAATAATAAGCATGCAACCATAGCAAAAATAATATAATTAAGTCTTAGTGTCCCCATAATATTTTAAATAAACCTCCCAAGAACTGGAGTCAAAGTCAGGAGCATCTAAGAATAAATAAATCTAACTCTGCTAAAAATAAAATATATGTCTCTGAATCAAATACTAAAGCTAAATAGGGAAGGGAAATGGAAAAGTTGTGGACGCTGGACAGCTACCTCGAAATCCCATAAATGCTGCTATCGAACCTGCGTCAGCTACTGCTGCGAGCTAGTACCCAGATCTGTGCACAAAGGCACAGGGAGTCTTTATGAGTACGCCAACTCATTAGTAATGAAAGTAAATCACAGTTTGAGTAATATAAACACACAAAACAGGTACACAATTTTCAAGTCACCATGCAATATTCATCAAATAATAAGTTCGAAATCAGTTTTCAGAAATTCCTTGAAAACAAGTTCAATATCAGTATATCCCAATAAAATTCTCAATAAAACCAGTTTGAAAATGAAGTAAATCACAGTTTGGAAACTCAGTAAAAATCTTCATAAAACTGCCCCTCGGGCCATAATCATTTCTCGTAACAATTTATTTCAGTATCAGCCCATCAGGCAACCTCACAATAACTCTGCCCATCAGGCAACCTCACAATCACTCTGCCCATCAGGCATCCTCACAATCACTCTGTCCATCAGGCATCCTCACAATCACTCTGCCCATCAGGCATCACTCAATCGGTACCGGCGCTCACTGGGGGTGTGTTACAGACTCCGGAGGGGCTCCTACAGCCCAAGCGCTATAATAAGCCACAACATGGAATAAATCACACACAATATAGGCCCGCAGCCTCACTCATATCATATCATCCTCACAATATAGGCCAGCAGCCTCACTCAGTCAGACACTCTCAATTTGCCCTTCGGACCATAAATATTACGGGTTCTCGACCCAAAAATAGTGTTTCATTTTCAAGAAGTAGTATCAAAATACTCTGAGTGTCAAAATAATTTCACAGAAAAGACTGAGTAAAAATCATAACATATCAGTGAGGAAAATAGTAAAACATAACCCCCGAAGGGTAAACAAGTCGGCACTAGGCCCCAAACACGGCTTACAGCCCAAAACATATCATAATGTATAAATACTAATTAAGCAAAGGCTTAAAAATCGGTTTCGCAACTCAATAGTCACCTAAATAGGAAATATGTTCCAAAATTTCCACCTTTTTATTTCAAAATTCATGAAAGGGTGCATAGTCCGGAGTTCCATACCCTCAGGACAGGATTTAAAGACATTACTTACCTCAAAATTAGCCCGAAAATATTCCGCGATGCGCTTGCCTCTCTAATCAACCTCCGAAGGCTCCAAATCTACCAAGTTTAGATTTTTTTATCATCAACATGTGCTTAAGGAACAATTCCCAATCGAAAATTATCAAAATTTACTCAAAAATCCGAAACCGGGCAAAATCCGACCCCCGGTCCCGCATCTGAAACTCAGAAATTTTTATAGAAAAGCGTTCTTCATCTTCTCGCGATTCAGTACATATAAAGAACACCAAAATCGGAGTCTGTTTGACCCCTCAAATCGACCCCTAAAGGTCTCGTAATCTCATGCCCTAAAATCCTATTTTTCTACTGTTTTCATGAATTAAAGGCTGGGATTATGGTCTATAATCACCCATAAACGAGTTTTAATAATCAAATTACTTACCTCTATGCAACCCACTGATTTCCTCCTTCAAAATTCGCCCAAAAAGCTCTCTGTCCGTACACAAATGGTGAAATAAGGGTTTAAGTCGCGGAGGGTTTAATTACATAACTTCCCAGTTATTTGTTCTCCGCGATCGCAGCCTTGGCCATGTGATCGCACAGTGTTAGGGATTTTGACTTCCGCGATCGCAGCCTTAGGCACGCGCCCCAAACGCCCTACGCGATCGCAAGAGACCTCACGCGACCGCACTGCCTAACCTGCTCGTCCTCTGCGATCGCGGGCATACTTATGAGATCGCAGAGAGTAAGTCCTGACTCCTCTCAAAATGCTCTATGCGATCGCGACTCCCTTTATGCGATCGCATAGAGTAAAAATCTGCTGCACTGACACCAGAAAACCAGCAATTGTTCTAAGTCCAAAAATGTCCGTTAGCCACCCGGAATCAATCTCGAGCCCCTCGGGACCCCAACCAAATATACCAACACGTCCCATAACATCATTAAAACTTAGTTGCACTCTAAAAACATCAAAACTAACATCAAAACACCAAATTCTCACCGGATTCAAGCCTAAGAACTTTGATATTTCTAAAATTCACCAATGATGCCGAAACTATCCAATTCAACTCCGTTTGACCTGAAATTTTGCGGACAAGTCCAAAATGACCTTACGAACATGTTCCAATGGTCGGAATTCCATTCCGACCTCGGTAGCCTATGTTCCACTGCCGACCAGAGATCACCAAAAACTAACTTTCGTCAATTCAAGCCTAATTCTACACCGGACCTCATAAAATTATTTTGAACACCCTCCTAAGTCCCAAATCACCTAACGAAGCTATCCGAGCCATAAAATTTGCATTCCGAGGTCGTTTACCAATAAGTCAACCCTTAGTTGACTTTTTCTATTTTAAGGCTATTTTTAAAGGCTAATTGACTGAACTCTCACTACAATCATTCGCTTTCAAGCCTATCAACTCTAATACATCAAATACAGTATAACCAATCTATATCAAGTCAATAAAAACAATTATAATGCAGGTTTTACGTAACGACAGACCGGGTCGTTACATTCTCCCCCTCTTAAATAAACGTTCGTCCTCGAACGAGTCTAGAAACATACCTGTAGTCTCAAACAAGTGAGGATATTTGCTCTGCATCTCCCGCTAGGTCTCCCAAGTAGCCTCCTCTACTGGATGACCTCTCCACTGCACCTTCACTGATGCTATCTCCTTAGATCTCAGCTTTCTGACCTCACGAGCCAATATTTCTACTGGCTCCACCTCATATGACATATCCCCCTCGAGCTGAAATGTGCTGAAGTCTAACACATGAGACGGATCACCAACGTATTTTCTGAGCATCGACACATGAAACACCAGATGAACACTCGACAAGCTGGGTGGCAAGGAAAGTCCATAAGCCACCTCTCCAACCTTCTGAAGCACTTCAAAAGGACCAATAAACGGAGGACTCAACTTTCCTCTCTTTCCGAACCTCATAACACCATCATGGGTGATACTTTTAGCAGTACCTTCTCACCTTCCATAAATGATACATCCCGAACCTTCCAATCCGCATAACTCTTCTGTCTAGACTGCGTCGTGCGAAGTCTCTCCTGAATCGACTTTACCTTTTCCAACGCATCCTGGATCAAGTCTGTGCCCAATAACTTAGCCTTGCCAGGATCGAACCAACCAACCAGAGATCTACACCTCCTACCATATGAAACTTTATACGGGGCCATCTGAATACTGGACTGATAGCTGTTATTATATGCAAACTCCGCTAGAGGCATAAACTAATCCCATGAACCACCAAAATCAATCACACAAGCCCGTAACATATCCTCCAATATCTGAGTAGTCCGTTCCGACTTCCTGTCAGTCTGAGGGTGAAATGTAGTGCTCAACTCTACATCAGTACCCATACCTTTCTGTACGACTCTCCAAAACTGAGATGTGAACTGAGTACCTCTGTCAGAAATAATAGATACCGAAACTCCATGCAACCGGACAATCTCCTTAATGTAGATACCAGCTAACCGCTCTGAAGTATAAGTAGTACTAACAGGAATGAAATGCGCGGACTTGGTCAATCTATCCATAACGACCCAAATAGCATCAAAACCCTTTGAAGTCCGTGGAATCCCAACTACAAAGTCCATAGTAATCCTTTCCCATTTCCACTCTAGAATATCTAACCTCTGAAGCAAACCACCTGGTCTCTGGTGCTCATACTTAACCTGCTGGCAGTTGAGACACCGTGCTACATACTCAACAATATCTCTCTTCATCCGTCTCCACCAATACTGCTGTTTCAGATCCTGATACATCTTCGCGGCACCCGGATGTATAGAATACCGCGAACTGTGAGCCTCTGCTAATATCAACTCTCGAATACCGGCTACATTGGGCACGCAAATGCGTCCCTGCATCCTCATAACTCCATCATCACCAATAGTCACATCTCTGGCATCACCCCGACGAACTCTATCCTGAAGAACTAATAAGTGTCGGTCATCATATTGTCTCGCCTTAATCTGATCAAATAAAGAAGACCGAGAAGCCATGCTAGCTACCACCCGTGGAGGATCTGACAAATCCAATCTCACTAACTGACCCGCTAAAGCCTGAACATCAAGGGCTAAAGGTCGCTCTGCTGCTGAAAGATAAGCTAGACTTCCCAAACTCTCGGCTCTGCGACTCAAGGCATCGGCCACCATGTTGGCCTTCCCCGGATGATATAAAATAGTTAAGTCGTAATCCTTGAGAATCTCCAACCATCTCCTATGTCGCAAATTCAAGTCCTTTTGCCTTAACAGATACTGCAAGCTACGATGGTCGGTGAAAATCTCACACTGCACTCCATACAAATAATGCCACCAAAATTTTAAGGCATGGACAATGGCAGCTAACTCAAGATCGTGCACTGGATAATTCTTCTCGTGCACCTTCAACTGCCTCGACGCGTAGGCAATCACCCTACGTCCTGCATCAACACCGCTCCCAAGCCAACTCTAGAAGCACCACAATAAACCGTATAAGAACCCGAACCAGTCGGCAACACTAATACCGGAGCTGTGGTCAATGCTGACTTGAGCTTCTGAAAGCTCTCCTCACATTCATCGGACCATCTGAATAGAACACCCTTGTGTGTTAGTTTGGTCAGAGGTGAAGCAATAGAAGAAAATCCTTTCACAAAGCGATGGTAGTAACCCGCCAGACCAAGGAAACTCCGAATCTCTGTAGCTGAAGTCGGTCTAGGCCAACTCTGCACCGCCTCAATCTTCTTAGGATCAACCTGAATACCCTCACTAGACACCACGTGCCCCAAGAAAGCTACTGAATCAAGCCAAAACTCACACTTAGAGAATTTTGCATAAAGCTTCTCCTCTTTCAATCTCTGCAACACGATTCTCAAGTGTTGAGCATGCTCTTCCTGGCTATGAGAATAAACCAGGATGTCATCAATGAATACAATAACGAAAGAGTCAAGGTAAGGCTAAAACACATTGTTCATCAATTTCATGAACGCTGCTGGGGCATTGGTCAGCCCAAATGACATAACCAGAAATTCATAATGACCGTATCTGGTCCTGAAAGCCGTCTTCGGAATATCAAAATCCCGAATTTTCAACTGATGATACCCCGACCGCAAGTCGATCTTGGAGAATACCTTAGCTCCCTGAAGCTGATCAAATAAGTCATCAATACGAGGCAAAGAATAACGGTTCTTCACTTTAACCTTATTTAACTATCTATAATCAATACACATGCGCATCGAGCCATCCTTCTTTTTCACAAACAACACTGGCGCACCCCAAGGCGATACACTAGGCCGAATGAACCCCTTATCTAAGAGTTCTTGAAGCTGCTCTTTTAATTCTTTCAACTCTGTTGGTGCCATGCGGTAAGGTGGAATAAAGATAGGATGAGCATCTGGCACCAGGTCAATACCAAAATCAATATCCCTGTCAGGTGGCATGCCTGGAAGGTCTGAAAGAAATATATCCGGAAAATCACAGACTACGGGAACAAAATCAATAGATAGAGTTTGACTACTAACTTCCCTCACAAACGCAAGATAAGATTCACACCCTTTCTCAACCATACGCTGAGCCTTTAAATAAGAAATCACTCTTCTAGGAACGTGCTCTATAAACCCCCTCCACTCAACTCTCGGAACTCCGGGCATAGCTAAGGTAACGGTCTTAGCGTGACAATCAAGAATAGCATGACATGGGAATAACCAATCCATGCCCAGAATTACATCAAAATCTACCATACTCAGTAACATCAAGTCCACTCGGGTCTCCGAACCCCCAATAGATATAAGACACGACCGGTACGCACGGTCCACAACAATAGTATCACCCACCGGAGTCGAAACATGAACAGAAGTAACTAGAGACTCANAACTGAAATAGTACCTGTAATCACTGCATCTGACCCCATAGCATCAGGCCTAGCCTGAAGTGCATAAATACATGGCTGGCCTCCACCTGCTCGACCTCCCCCTCTAGGACGGCCTCTAGCTACCTGACCACCACCCCTAGCGGCCTGGGTAGGTGGTGAAATAACTGGGCCTGAAGCCGAGGGCTGAACCCTCTGCTGAGCTGAACTAATAGGACGACGGGGACACTGCCTCCACTCATATCCAAACTCTCCACACTCATAGCAATTACCTGGAGCTGGAGATGAAAGCTGACGAAAACCCCTACCACCGTGATAACCACCAAACGAATCATGCATAGAAGAACCCTGATAGGATGATGCTCGAGCGGAGCTCTGAGCTGGAAGGGCACTAAAAGATGAACATCCCTGATGAGCATTGAGAGGACCCTGCCCCGACGATACACCACTGTATGCTAGGTGAACTGACTGTGGAGGTCTAAATGAACGACCTATGTTGGGCTGAAATTGCCCTCTAGAAGGGGCACCCCTGAAATTTCCTGATCCCCGAGGCCTCTTGACCTCTCTTTCCTCATGATCCTGCCTTGCGAACCGAATCAATATGCCGAGCAATATCAACAACCTGCTCAAATGTAACTCTGGACACCCTCTCTCTGGTCATCAAAATCTGAAGCTGATACGAGAGGCCATATACAAACCTCCTAATCCTCTCCCTGTCAGTAGCGACAATCTCAGACGCATGTCTGGCTAACTCAAAAAACCTCATCTCGTACTGAGTGACTGATAATTCTCCCTAGTGCAGCTGCTCAAACTGCCTAAGTTGCTCCTCTGTGTGGGACTGAGGAACATATTTCTCCAAAAAGATCGTGGAGAACTGCTGCCAGGTGAGAGGTGCTGAATCAACCAGCCTACGCCTTTCAAATGACTCCCACCAAGTAAAAGCAGCACCCGCAAACTGAAATGTAACAAATGAGACCCCACTGGTCTCTAGAATACCCGCAGTACATAGTATCCTCTGGCATTTATCCAGAAAACCTTGGGCATTCTCACCCTCTGTACCGCTGAAAATCGGAGGCTTAAGTCTGCTAAACCTCTCCAACATGCGTTGCTCATCCTCAGGCATAGCAGCGACCACAAAATCCTGAGCTGGAGCAACCGACTGAACTGGGGTTGCTCGTGGTGCCTGAATACCCCATACAACCTGCTCAGGTATCCGGGCAGCTGGAGTCTGATTGCCTCCCCCAGCCTGAGCTGCAGTGGTAGTAATGGACATAGCAACTGCCTAAGCCAAACTAGAACACACCGTCAATATCTGAGCCAGGGTCTCCTGAAGACCCGGAATAACAATAGGCATTGCCGGTGCCTGAGCCTGTTCCGATGGAGCTCCATCGGCTGGAACCTGATCCTTAACGATAGGGGGATCCTGTGGTACCACCCCGACTGCTTCCTGAGCTGGTCCCCTACCTCTACCACGGCCTCGACCCCTTGTGGGTATGGCTAGTGTCTGGTCACCCTGATCGGTATTGCGTGTCCTCACCATCTGTGAGAGAAAGAAACAACGTAAGTTTAGATTTAAAGAATCAACAGATTGGCACGAAAGAGTTCAAGAAAATAGAGATGTTTCCTAAAAGTTCTGCAGCCTCTCGAAGATAAGTACAGACGTCTCCGTACCGATCCGCAAGACTCTACTAAACCTGCTCATAACCGTTGAGTCCTATGTAACCTAGTGCTCTGATACCAACTTGTCACGACCCCAAATCCTAACAGTCCGTGATGGCGCCTATCGTGGAACTAGGATAGCCAACCATCACCTTACTACACGTTTATTCAAATATAACAGTTCACAATTTAATAATAAGCATGCATCCATAGCAAAAATAATATAATTAAGTCTTAGCGTCCCCATAATATTCTAAATAAACCTCCCAAGAACTGGAGTCAATAGTCATGAGCATCTAAGAATAAATAAATCTAACTCTGCTAAAACTATAATATATGTATCTAAATCAAATACTAAAGCTAAATAGGGAAGGGAAATGGAGAAGTTGTGGACGCTGCACAGCTACCTCGAAATCCCGTAAATGCTGCTATCGAACCTACGTCAGCTACTGTTGCGAGCTAGTACCTGGATCTGTGCACAGAGGCACACGGAGTCTTTATGAGTACGCCAACTCAGTAGTAATGAAAATAAATCACAGTCTGAGTAATATAAACACACAAAAAAGGTACACAATTTTCGTAAAAGCCAGTAAAACACCAAGTCACCATGCAATATTCATCAAATAATAAGTTCGAAATCAGTTTTCAGAAATCCCTTGAAAACAAGTTCAATATCAATATATCCCAATAAAATTCTCAATAAAACCAGTTCGAAAATGAAGTAAATCACAGTTTGGAAACTCAGTAAAAATCTTCATAAAACTGCCCCTCGGGCCATAATCAATTCTCGTAACAATTTCTTTCAGTATCAGCCCATCAGGCAACCTCACAATAACTCTGCCCATCAGGCAACCTCACAATCACTCTGCCCATCAGGCATCCTCACAATCACTCTGCCCATCAGGCATCATTCAATAGGTACCGGCGCTCACTGGGGGTGTGTTACAGACTCCGGAGGGGATCCTACAGCCCAAGCGATATAATAAGCCACAGCATGGCATAAAACACACACAATATAGGCCCGCAACCTCACTCATATCATATCATCCTCACAATATAGGCCAGCAGCCTCACTCAGTCAGACACTCTCAATTTGCCCTTCAGGCCATAAATATACCGGGTTCTCGACCCAAAAACAGTATTTCATTTTCAAGAAGTAGTATCAAAATACTCTGAGTGTCAAAACAATTTCACAGAAAAGACTGAGTGAAAAATCATAACATATCAGTGAGGAAAATAGTAAAACATAACCCCCGAAGGGTAAACAAGTCGGCACTAGGCCCCAAACACGGCTTACAGCCCAAAACATATCATAATGTATAAATACTAATTAAGCAAAGGCTTAAAAATTGGTTTCGCAACTCAATAGTCGCCTAAATAGGAAATATGTTCCAAAGTTTCCACCTTTTTATTTCAAAACCCGTGAAAAGGTGCATAGTCCGGGGTTCCATATCCTCAGGACAGGATTTAAAGACATTACTTACCTCAAAACTAGCCCAAAATCATTCCGCGATGCGCTTGCCTCTCGAATCAACCTCTGAAGGCTCCAAATCTACCAAGTTTAGATTTTTTTATCATCAATATGTGCTTAAGGAACAATTCCCAATCTAAAATTACCGAAATTTACTCAAAAATCCGAAACCGGGCAAAACCCGAGCCTGCATCCCGAAACTCATGCCCCAAAATCCTATTTTTCTACATATAAAGAACACCAAAATTGGAGTCCGTTTGACCCCTCAAATCGACCCCTAAAGGTCTCATAATCTCATGCCCCAAAATCCTATTTTTCTACTATTTTTCATGAATTAAAGGTTGGGATTATGGTCTATAATCACCCATAAATGAGTTTTAATAATCAAATTACTTACCTCTATGCAACCCACTGATTTCCTCCTTCAGAATTCGCCCAAAAAGCTCTCTGTACGTACACAAATGGTGAAATAAGGGTTTAAGTCGCGGAGGGTTTAATTACATAACTTCCCAGTTATTTGTTCTCCGTGATCGCAGCCTTGGCCATGCGATCGCACAGTGTTAGGGCTTTTGACTTCCGCAATCGCAGCCTTAGGCACGCGACCGCACAGCACTCCTGACCTCCCGACCCCACGCGCCCCAAACGCCCTACACGATCGCAAGAGACCTCACGCGACCACACTGCCTAACCTGCTCGTCCTCTGCGATTGCGGGCATACTTATGAGATCGCAGAGAGTAAGTCCTTACCCCTCTCAAAATTCTCTACGCGATCGCGAATCCCTTTATGAGATCGCAGAGAGTAAAAAGCTGTTGCACTGACACCAGAAAACCAGCAATTGTTCTAAGTCCAAAAATGATTGTTAGCCACCCGGAATCAATTCCGAGCCCCTCGAGACCCCAACAAAATATACCAACACATCCCATTACATCATTCAAACTTATTTTCACTCTAAAAACATCAAAACTAACATCAAAACACCAAATTCTCACCGGATTCAAGTCTAAGAACTTTGATATTTCTAAAATTCACCAATGATGTCGAAACTATCCAATTCAACTCCGTTTGACCTAAACTTTTGTGGACAAGTACAAAATGACCTTACGAACATGTTCCAACAGTCGGAATTCCATTCCGACCCCGGTAGCCTATTTTCCACTGCCGACCGGAAATCGCCAAAAACTAACTTTCGCCAATTCAAGCCTAATTCTACACCGGACCTCATAAAATTATTCTGAACACCCTCCTAAGTCCCAAATCACCTAACGAAGCTATCCGAGCCATAAAATTCGCATTCTGAGGTCAATTACTAATAAGTCAACCCTTAGTTGACTTTTCCCATTTTAAGGCTATTTTTAAAGGCTAATTGACTGAACTCTCGCTACAACCATTCGATTTCAAGCCTATCAACTCTAATACATCAAATACAGTATACCCAATCTATATCAAGTCAATAACAATAATTATAATGCAGGTTTTACGTAACGACAGACCGGGTCGTTACAGGTACTATTGGCCTAAGATGGATGAAGATGCTGAAAATTTCGTAGCTAAATGTGATAAATTTCAGCATTATGCTAATAACATGCATCGACCCGCAGAGTTATTACATCCAGTTATATCCTTTGGCCATTTATGAAGTGAGGGATGGATATAGTAGGACCTCTGCCCCAAGCCAAAGGAAAGGTAATTCTTACTTGTATTAACAGATTATTTTTTAAAATGGATAGAAGTAGGTGCTTTTAAACAGATACGAGAAAAAGAGGTGAAGATCTTCATTTGGCAAAATATCATATGTCGCTTTGGGGGTCCCAAAGGAGATCATATGTGATAATGGTCCACAGTTCATCGGCTCACAAATCATGGAATTCTTCCAAAGCTGGAAAATCAAACGGATCACCTCTTCACCATATCATCCCGTGGATAATGGACAAGCTGAGTCAACAAATAAGATTATCATCAACAATTTGAAGAAACAATTGGAAAAGTCAAAAGAAAATTGGCCTGAAGAGTTACCTGGAGTATTATGGGCTTATAGAACTACAATAAAAACAGCCATGGGAGAAACCCCATTCGCACTTATCTACGGTTCAGAGGCCCTAATACCAGTTGAAATTGGTGAACCAAGCACGAGATTCACATTAGAATAGAAGATTCAAACAACGACAAGTTAAGAACAAATATGGATTTACTTGACCAAAGGAAAGAAGCCGCTTTAATTCGCATGGCAGCTCAAAAGCAAATTATAGAGCGGTATTACAACAAAAAAGCTCACCTCAGATATTTTAAAATTGGGGAATTTGTCCTTAAAAAAGTTTTTCAATCAACAAATGAGGCTAGAGCAGGAAAGCTAAACCCTAATTGGGAAGAACCCTATAATGTGCGCGGTATTGCTGAAAAATGTGCTTATGAGTTGGAAACCATGGATGGCAGAATCTTACCAATAAGTTGGAATGTTGTTCATTTAAAGAAGTATTATTTCTAAGCAAAAATAGTGCCCACGGTCAGGTATCATTACATATTATTTTATCTAGTACAGTTAAAATTATACTAACAATTTTAGATGATAGACAAAAAGCTAACCCATACCAAATGATGATATTAGACCCGAATAGACACGAGGAAGTAACTTAATTCCCGGTCTAGGGTTACAATCTTTCTGATGGAAATTTCAAAGGGTTAAGCAGTCATCATCTAAACTATATATACCTTCGAGTCCCGTATGTTTTTCCTTTTCAGGAAAAGGACCATAAGGAAGGAATATTCAAGTGCTCGAGATTTCATACTTCAAAGCTCAAACACTTGGGGGACTATACAATATGGAAGGCAAAGAAGACTAACAAAGAGTCAGAACTCAAGCCTAAAGATCTATGTTACCCAACAAATCAAAAGTTACGAGCGAAGTCAAAGATCCAAAAATGCAAGCCTGATTCAGAAACCTACAAAAAACATCCTCGTGAATGTAAGCGAATGTTTAGGTCAAAAGCAAAATTTAGCTACGGGTTGAAATTTATACCCTTGTATTTATTCAAATCTCTTGTAAAAGAAAATAGTTACGAAAAAGTTATAGAAGATACTTGAACACATGTAAAGTATTACGAAAGTTCAAATAATACAAAAACTTTCTTCAAAATACTACTCAAAGGAACATGTGAATTCCTATCTCTTTTTTGTATACTTACACCATTATGAAGTTGAGACGTCTTCTTCATTAAGTGTCGTTTATAAAAAGTCCCTCTTTTATAGATCGTGTTATTTCAAAAAGACACGAAAAATCAAAAGCATTTTTATACAAATACTTAGAGTAAAACAGAAACTCGAAAAACACAAGTTGAGCCAAAAAACATAAACGTTAATATTAAACGATGGTTGAAACTAAGTATGAACTTAGTCCAACCCTAACTTGTTTATACAAAATTGCCCCGAAATTGTCCTGGGGACTTCCCAAAAAACTTTACCCCCAAATGGGACAAGGGGTAAGACCACCAATTGATTCTCCAAGTAAAAAACAAAGAAGAGAGGTAACTAGAACTTTCACTTTTCACTGGGGGGGTTAACTTCATCAGCAGAAGGAGCATATTGAGATGGCGAGGGTTGAGCAGCAACTTCACCAGGTACAACTTAATCACCTACGGGAACATCTACCTCAGGTGATGAGAAACTTTGACTTTGCCGAGCCCGTTCAATTGTCTCTTAAGTTTTAGAAATTTTAGCTTTCAAGTCAAAGTTTTCCTGGCCTGCTTCCTTTAATGTATCAAGACGGGTATTCAAGTAAGCCCAACTCACATCAACAGCTGCTTTATCCTCGAGATCTTCATAATACTTATCCCATTGATCAACTTCTGCTCTCAACTCATCCCTTTCAATCAAAGCAGCATCATAGGAAGCTTGCAAAGGGGTAAGGGATCTCTCCAAAAACTGAACCTTGTTAGAGGATTCACAGAGGTCTTCTTGGGTTTGAGTGAGTGATTGGATGAGTTCTCCAGCATAAGCCTCCTTCTGGTTTAGCAAATCCTTTAAGCTTCTTATTTTCTCAGAAGCATGGGAGAGTTGTTCCGCAAATGAAGATTCCAGGAGATTCTTGTCTTTGCCTGCTTGATTTGATGAAGCCTTCTCAATGGCTAAATCTGATGCTATTACTCTTACCTGCTGCTCTAAGGTACATTTTTCCTCCTCTACTGCTTCCATTTCAAGTTGAAGGCTCTCAAACTGTTCCTTCCAGTTATCTGCCTCGGTATGATAGTCATTCATCAACTGCTCCGTATGCACAATTCTTTTCATCATCTTTGTGCCAATGAGATTGATCTACAAAAAAGAAAAATTAGATACGGTAAAGGCTAGTTTTTTAATTTAAAAAACTACATAAAGTGTACCTTAAAAGATGAATGTACAATCTCATTCATCCATGTTAGGGAGCTATGACTTTCCAACTTTGACTTTTCAACCGGGTTGATCAACGGCTTCAACCATACATCTTCTTGGACTGATTTCTTCAAGAGGCTACCTTCCGTAGGAACCTTGATCATAACTTGATTCATCACCCCACTACTATAAGACCCTACTTCAACATTAAAAGGCACGGTAGTAGGGGTAGATGAAGGATCCACAAGTGGCACATGCAGGGTAATAGAAGCAGCAACAGGCACGGTAAACTGATGTTCCACTAGAGTATATGGGGGAAAGATGGCAAGGGGCGCTTCCTCAGAAATTGAGCCAAAACCTTGATGGAATAATTGTCCAACCGAATCATTGGTTGCAGTAGGAGTTTCTTCCTCATAGTACACGGGGGTAGAATTATCAGGCTCATGCATGGGAGACGGATCAGTAAGGGGAGCAGACTCGTCATCAGACATGACTCTTCTTCTTGCTCGTGGACTACGTATCAACGAGCCTTCCTCTTGCTCCTCTTCATCTTCTACGGCTTGGATCCTATCCACCATCCTTTTTTATGATGATGAGCGTAAGATGATTTCTTGACCCTTGGACAAAGAGAGATTCGAAGCAGTTATAGCAGTAACAGTGATACCACGAACGGGAAACCCTAATAAAAAAAAGGGGTCAGTGAAGTTTGAAAAGGAAATGTAAAAAAGAAAAAAACCTACCATGGGTTTTTACTTTCCAACCAAACCGAGCAAAAAGGTATTTCCACGACCTTTTTTCCATTGGAGAAATCGACAACAATTTTTCTACCCAACCACAAAAATCAGGAATCTCCTCAACAGTTCTCATGGTTGCTAAAAAGAGACAAAAACAGTCACGACACTGGGCATTTATCAAGATAGGGAAAGAAGTAAGTAAACAAAGGTTACGTGCAAAGTTCCACTTCTCAGGGAGGGGCATATTTTCTTCACCTACTAATCCACTTTTAGGGGCAACAACAAACCTGGCATACCATCCTTGGTCTTTATCATCATCAACGATGACTAAAACTCTCTTACTCCTAGCCACGAGAGTAAAAACTCCTTGGCGGAATAACTTGGGAGAGTAAAGATGGATCATGTGGTAAAAGGTAAAAGGAAGTGAAGCCATGTTAGTCAAACACTTAAGGCATGCTACTGCCCTCCAGATGATAGGATCGATTTGTCCCAAACACGCGTTAAAAATCGACAAAACTCTATAATGATTGGGTCGATAGGAGGCTTGAAACCTAAAGTAAAGGGATAAGTGTATACAAAAGAAAAACCAACTTTGTAAGAAGTTATCCTTTGATTTTCATTGGGAACCAAGACCGGGAAATAAAATTTCCAACAACAGTCTCTACGCACAAGAGAAATTAAACCCTCAGTGATTTGAGTAGGGTAAAGATCAGCGCGATCATGAGATGTCATGGAAGTAACCTGGTTTTTATGGCCTCACTATCGTTTACAAAGGAAAATTCAGCGGGTACGATTTTATCTACCTTTGGTTCACGAAGCGGTTCACTAGATTCTCTACTCTTAGAAGAAGATCAGTGAGAAGAAGAAGCTCTAGCCCTAGAAGAAGACGGAGTAACATAATCCCTAGAAGTTGGCGGGGGAGTGATGTTACATTGAGAGGAAGATCCTCTAGAAGGTGTTGTACTTAAACTCCTTAATCTACCACCCCTCCTACTCCGAATCGGAACAGAAGAAAGAGTTAGTTCATCTACTATTATGACTTTATTGGGGTCTTGGTTTGAAGAAGACATAGTTGCATAAAAGAAGAACTTGCAAGTAATAAAATAGAGGTGGAAGTTTTTCGTAGAAGCAAAGGCAAAAGGGGTACTTATATACAAAGGCAACCGTCAAAAAATGGCAAACAATGATGTGAATGTCATTATTAAAACTGTCACTTCGTGACTGATGCAAACACAAAAAGCCCTAAAATTTGCAGAACCAATCCAGGATTGCCATGTGGCACGTGCATTTAATGGAAGTGACAAGCGACGTATAAGTTCAGAGGCAGGTTCAATGGCAAGAGTGAAACGGCGACAAAATATTCCCGCCATAAATAAGTATCCACTTACCAAATATTTAATTGATAAATGAATGGTAAGTGTGGGACTATATGTATTGGTAAAAAATAGATATTACATGTGTAATATATTAGATGACGAAGCAAGCTACGTGAAACAATGGAAAAGCTACAGCTGGATGAGAGTTTGGAAAGAGATACGGAACAAAGAGATACGGGATAAACACCTACGAGGTAATTAGAAGCTGGCGCTCCAATCTATTTGAAGAGTTGAAGAGGCACGCTTAAAATGAACCAGGGTCGAAAAGAGGGCAGATTCATAAACGTTACAGAATCTTCACGCAACAATTACGATTACCTATTGTAACGTTTCATTAATGATATAAATATTCATTAATGCTTAATCATAAAGAAGAGTAGACGTTATATTAAGAAATTTCCTATAAAAGGGAATAAGATCCCACTTGTATAGACACGTTCTGATCATTGCTGAAATATACTTTACATTATTGAGCTCTTATTATTTTCCTATTTTAAAAGTTATTATTTCCATCATTGTCTTAGTTAATTCTCTTGATTATCAGAAGCCCGAGTACTTCTTAAAATAGCTTTGGCTAAGAATCTGATTCTTTGGTTAAACACCTAGTCCTAGCAACTAAGGTTGTTCATGTTGTTCTTTCCTCATCAAGTTATTCTAAGCATGTATATATGATGCTTGAATTCTATTGAGGTTCATATTGATGGCATGATGTCAATAACCTTAATCAAAGGTGCAATGATCTTCCGTCACTCCGAAAGGTTTAGAACATGATTCCATGAGTCCAGCATGCATTCTATATTCATATTGATGGTATGATGTCCATAACCTTAATCGAAGGTGCAACGACCTTACGTCACTCCGAAAGGTTTAGAACATGATTCCGTGAGTCCAACATGCATTATACAAATTTATCTATTTTACTCTACCGATCCGCGCTATAGTCTGATGGATACGACACCTATATGCAACCACTGATTAGTTGGATTTTACCGAGCTCCACGTAGTCGGGTACGATTCTACCGAGCCTTATAATGGCCGGGTATGTTTTTACCGAGCCTATTACGGTCGGGTACAATATGATGATGATGCACATAGAGGCGTATGTTTTTAAAAGTTTATGTTTATATATGTATCATGCATTTCATGTCAGTAGCCCTTAGAGGAACTCAGATGTTATAGGTTGTATTTTTCCTATTGCTTTTTACATTATTATTCTTATTTATGTTTTTATGCCTTACATACTCGGTACTTTATTTGTACTGACGTCCCTTTTGCCTAGGCATGTTGCGTTTTATGCCCACGGGTCCCGATAGACAGGTTGACAGTCCTCCTAGTAAGCTATCATCTCAGCAAAAGGTGTTGGGGCACTCCACTTGCTTTGGAGTTGCCTATTTGACCAGTATGCTTCGGACATGTATCGATTGGTATAGCGGGGCCCTGTCACGACCTTTATGATGTTTATGTACTCTTAGAGTCTTGTTGACAGATGTCATGTATATGGATACTTGTATGGCCTTGTCGGCCTATGTTTTGAGTGTACAAATGATCATATCGGCCTTATAGCCCAATATGTCATATGTGCAAGTTTGTATATCATGTTGGGTCGTCCTATATCGAGTATTCCCTTATGTTTTATTCTGGTTATCTAATGACGGACTTTCCGGCTCATTTACACATGATAGTACAATAAGAAAGATACGTTATGTTGGTACCCGATTGAGTAAGTCACCGGGTGCCCGTCGCGGCCCTTCGCTTTGGGCCGTGACACTTTGACATCCTAAGTAAGCACAACATGAAGCTTAATCCCGAAAATGTGTATTCAAAGTTAGATCCGATAAGTTCTTGGGTTTCCTGGTATCACGAAGGGGGACCGAAGTCAATCCTAATAAAATTAAAGCCATCAAGGACATTTGCGACCAGCTATCATATGTGAAAGAGGTTCAGAGGTTAACTAAAAGACTGGTCACTTTAAGCAGATTCATTTCCTGGTCTTCAGAAAAATGTCATCACTTCTTCTCACTTCTAAAAAAGAAGAACAACTTCGAATGGACTCTGGAAGTCCAGCGGTCCTTGAAAGATTTAAAAAGGTATGTATCTAACCCTCTGTTACTATTAGAACCGAAGGAAGGCGAATAGTTGCTAACTTACTTAGCAGTCTCGGAGGTGGAGGTAAGTGTCGTTCTAGTCCGCGAAAACGAAGGTACGCAATCTCCCATTCATTATGTTAGTAAAATTTTAACGAGAGTGGAAACTCGCTACCCACACCTCAAAAATTTGGCCTTAGCTCTTGTAGTCACCACTCGAAAGCTTGGACCTTATTTTCAATGCCACCTGATAGCTGTGGCGACAACTTTTCCCCTGCGAAATATCCTTCACTAGCCTGATTGTCAGGTCGACTGGGGCAGTCGAAATGAGTGAATTTGACATAGATTATAAACCTAGGAGTTCAATCAAATCGCAAGTTTTGGCCGACTTCGTGGCCAATTTCAGTTTCGGACTACTGCCTTTGGCCACCAAAGAAGCGGTGATAGTGTTGGAAACGACATCGAGAGTCTGGACCTTGTTCACGGATGGAGCTTCCAACGTGAAAGGTTCTAGGCTTGGGGTAGTATTAATTACGCCCTCGAGGGAAACCGTGAGGCAGTCCATAAGAAATGTTCCCCTAACTAACAATAAAGTCGAGTATGAGGCTTTAATTGCAAGACTTGAACTGGCCCGGGGACTAGATTCCGAGGTCATTGAAATGAAATTCCCAATTGGTAGTAAATCAGGTATACGGGATCTTCGACAACAAAGAGAAACGTATGCAACAATATTTAGTGAAAGTCCAGACTCTGCTATCACGGTTAAGGGAATGGTCAATCACCCACATCCCGAGAGAAGATAATGTGGAAGCAGACGCACTGGCCAATCTAGGCTCGTCCACGGAAATAAAGGGATCAGACTCTGGTACGTCGTGCAGATCATGCATTCGGTATTGGATGTGGACGGTTATTATGAAGTAAAAACGACTAATTTGGTCTGGGACTAGAGATATGAAATCATCGAATATCTTGAGCATGAAAAAATTCCCTAAGATCCCAAAGGCATCCTGGACACTTTGCACTAAAGCAGCTCGTTAATGCTTCAGGGGAGGCCAGTTGTATAGAAATTCTTTCCAAGGCTCGTTGGCCTGATGCATAGGAGTCTCCGAGGCTAATTATGTCATGCGAGAAGTTCACGAAGGAATATGTGGAAACCACTCGGGTGTAGACTCGTTAGTATTAAAGCTAATTAGGGCAGGATACTACTGGCCCAGGATGGAACAAGACGCTAAAGCATTTGTTCATATATGTGACAAGTGTCAATGCCACGCGTTGTTGGTGCATCAACTAGCAGAACTATTGCATTCGGTATTGTCGCCTAGGCCATACATAAAATGTGGGATGGACATAGTCGGTTCGCTATCGACAACTCCCACTAAGGTAAGGTTTCTTTTGATTTTAACTGACTACTTCTCTAAGTGGGTTGAAGCAGGTCCATACCAAAAAATCGGCAATCGCGAATTGGTCGATTTCCTGTGGGAGAACATAATTTGCAGATTCGAGATACCAAAAGAGATAGCCTGCGACAACAAGCCACAATTTATAGGCGCAAAGGTCACAAAATTCCTTTAAGACTTGAAAATCAAAAGAATCATATTCGCCATACCACCTGAGCGCAAATGGCCAAGCAAAATCGACAAACAAAGTGATTATTCAAAATCTCAAAAAGATATTGGAAGCCACCAAAAGGAAAATGGCCCAAAGAGTTACCGAGAATGTTATGGGCATACCGAACAACGGCCAAGTCAAGCAAAAGAGAGACACCTTTCTCTCTCGTATACCGAGCGGAAGCCCTGATCCCGGTAGAAGTGGGGGAACCTACCATGAGATACTTCGGGGTGGATGAAGAAGAAAACAACGAAGTGTTTCTGGTTAGATTAGAGTTGCTTGACGAACGCAGGGACTTGGTGCATATAAGGATGGTGGCCCAGAAACAAAGAGAAGAAAATATTATTATTAAAGAGCCAATCTCCGTTATTTCAAAGTGGGTGACTTGGTTTTAAGAAAAGTGACTCAAAACACCCGAGAGCTCAACGCAAGAAAGTTGGGTCCGACGTGGGAAGGCCTCTATCAGTTTCAGCTGTCACCGAGAAAGGATCATATGAATTGGAAAATCAAGACGGAGCAAAACTGCCAAGCAACTGGAATAGGGAACACCTCAAAACGTACTATTGCTTATGGACACCGCCTATACTGAAAGTATGTGCTGCACTCTTTTTCCCTTCGTCCAGTTTTTGTCCCGATTGGGTTTTTCTTGCAAGGTTTTTAACGAGGAAGCAACGGAAAGCATACTACGAAGAAAACACCATCAGTAGAAGTAATACCTTTAAATGACAATGCATAGAAATAACAAGCCACTACGGGATAGTTAGATAGTATTTGGCTTGATAACAAAGTTCCTAACGGGAAACAAAGCTTGCTATCGGACCAAAAACTATCTGACCGTTCACGAGTGTCAATTCACCGCAAGCCACTAGGGCGTGGTTAGATAATATTTGGCTCGGTAGCAAAGTTCCTAATGGGAAATGAAGCTTGCTATCAAATCAAAGATTATCCAACCATTCACTAGTGGAATCTTCAAAGGAGCAAGACTTCCAGTGTTCCAATTCACATTCTTCATACGAACAATGGGAGGAATGATATGAGACTACGACAACTAGACTACCACATAAACCGGGTCTACGAAATCTGGGAACAAAGATGTGTCATCGAGATCGGGGACTGCCCCGTAGAAACAAGTTGTACAAATTATCCAAAAGTAATGATAATTTCTTTTTAGCACAATGAATGCTTATGTACTTTTGAAAATGGAGGGAATAAAGTAAATTTCTTTTATTTTTATCTTGTTTCTTGTCCAAACAATGAATTAATTTTGTCATTTGAAAGTTAATCAAGTACTTCAAATGCTAGTGCCAAAATGAACAGGAGACATTTTCTTCAAGATCACCATAAACATAAAAAGGTCCCTCTCTTATGAAACCATCACGGTAAAGGGTTGGTTCCGGGAAAGTTTATGCCCGGAACCCAAACACTATCGGGGAAAATGCACTCAAAGCCCTGGATAATACGACGCAAAAAAGTAAACTTTGCACAATGCTTAAACATAAAGCACTTTTATATAACAAATGTGCCAAGCAGCACAAATACAAAAGTATGAAAAGAAAACAATAATGGGAAAAGAAAGCATGAAATTAAACTACTGCGATCCCAGAACTTGGGGGAAGAGAAGCATATGCGCCCCCAGGAGATAGAGGCAAATATGCCACCAACTCGGGATCTTGGCCTTTGTTGTCATCCCCTTCAAGTTCCTCCTCAGTTCACAAGAATTCAAAATTGGAACCAGAAGTGTCAGTCGCATCGGGTCAAACCGGGAGCCACCTTCGGGCAGTGGACTCCAGCTCACGAGCCTTGGCGATCTTGGCATCAAAATCAATGATGCTCGTTTTGGCCTCTTCCAAGGTTTTTCTCCTCATGCTATAAATAGAATGTTCTCAATAGTGAGGGAATCCGCTCAACGTTGGAGCTCTAAGTTAAGCTGGTCAACCTCGATCGAAAGTTTATCTCGCTCGGACTTTGTGGCACTAAGGCTAAGATCAAGGTCACAGATAGTAGAGATAAAAACCTTATTGTGTTCCATGACCCTCTTATACTTCTCCTCCATCTGGGAACGCTTCTCCTCAGAACCAGCAACCTCTTCAGCTTCGGAGTTCAAGGCTTCCTCCAAATTATTCAATCTCTCAGTAGAGGCATCCTCGCACTCGGCAACAGCAAGAACAACATTCTTGACCTCATACCATTTATCCTTGGCTTCTTGAAATTGTATATTAAATGGGAGGATTCTTGGATAAGGGAAATCACTTCTTTCTCTCTCTACTGCAACCGAACCTCCAAGTCACCGACTTTAGCAGCTTGCATTTCCAGTGCCTGGAGGCGAGCAACAATTTTGTCTCGCTCGGCCAATAACTGATCCCGCTCGGACGTGAGTCTTTCTTTATCGAGGATCAACTTCTGAAGGTCCTCGAACGCAAGGAAGTTAGCCTGCAAAGCAAAAACTCAAATCAAAAATCTTGCCATAACAGTCAAAGGGAAACAAAGGAACAAATATCATACCGCTGGTGCGTTGTGCATGGCATTGTTTATCATACACTCCCCTGAAAGAGAGTGTATTTTCTTCTTATATTTCTATGAAGCCAATGACTTCAGGTAATTGGCGAGTTCCATCGTTCGGGATAGCAGATGGCACTTGGTAGAAATCGAGAGGGAGACACTCCTCCTCCTCTAGGATCTGCAGGGGGCGAATAGTTGTACCCCAAATTCCCATTGTTTGGGAACTGGGGAGGAGGGACATCCTCCTATTGGGTGTCTGCAACCGGTGGGGGTGATGTAGCAGTTGCGGATGATAAAGGTATGATTGGCGTAGAATGATATGAAGTTGATGGCGTTGTGGGTTGGGAAGCAGCTGCGACAAAAGTAGTGTTGGTTGTTGGTTGCTCATCAACCAAAGATGGAAGAGGCCCGGTACTCAGCCTCATAGTACCGAGAGAACAACTGGGACTCAAAATCGAGAATTGGCATTATCCACTAAGTCACACTCTCCCTAGAGCGCTTGGACGTCGTCCTTGGTTGGCATTATAAGCTCTTCAAATTGAGCATTATGTTGAGCTGATAAAGATCGTTGTTTTCTCTATAGGGAAGCCTCTTCATCACTGGCTTCCCCATCATCATCAATCACCATAGTGGTTGTGGCTGGCTCGGGCGCAACGTTCTTCACCCTTTTATTTTTGTCCTCGGTCGAAGAGGAACTTCGCTTTTTTGGTTGCTTGTTCTCCGGCTGGGGACTCGGAGAGGAAGAACCTGTACCGGAAGCGGGTCTGATGGCACCTGTTCGGGAGAAGTCCTCTTTCAGCAACCTCGCAACCTCTATAGGATCGGCCAAAACTTCCTCCTCGGGGGCGGTAACAGAGCCCTGCGGAAGACCTGAATTCAACGGAAAAAAATGTTAACCAATTTTCCTATACATGAGGTAAAAACAAGATTAGTTTCGAGAATCAACTTACCATGATTTTTGGCCCTCCAACTGTATTTAAGGGCCACTTCTTTCCACCGGCGGGTCTCAGGCGTGGTAATATCCGAAATCTTCTGGACCCACTAGTCCAAGACTTCAACCCTTGGTGGTGTCCACCAAATTGCTGAAATAATGAAAAGAGAAGTATCAGTAATGGCATGAAACAACCTTTCATCAGAGAAAAGAGAAATGTTGAAATTACGGGTACGAGTCCATGACTCAGGGAAAGACGGAGTTGTGGTCGGGATGATATACCTGGTGGCAACTACAACAAACCGTTCTATCCATCCACGATCGTTGTCGTCATCCATGCTGGTGAGCAAAGCATGGAAGCCACATTTGCTAAAATTTATTACTCCCCCACGAAAAGTCTTGGGGGAGTAAAGGTTCATCATGCGAGCCAAGGAGAGCTCTTCCCCCGTCTCTTGGCATAGCTGCGTAGACAAGATACCGTGCGCTCACCCGTGCCAAGCAGACTTGATACCGATAGCAGAACTCCAAGATTACAGAGTCAAGTCCCCCGCTCAATTAGAATGGTCCCAGAGTGAAGGGGTACGTGTAAACGTACGTAAAACCCTTCTTAGGGATGGTTAATTGCTCTGCTAGATCGAGAGCGATGACGTTCAGATCATGGCAACTACAATCCTCTTTCACATCAAGAATTCTAGAAGGACGTATGGAAGAAGGGTATAAGTCAACAGCCCATGTATGAGATTTGGGAGCTTTCTGGGAATGATGGTGCTCACCGTAGAAGGGCAGCATCATCGGTGCTTTCTTTGTTTTTTAGAGAGCTTGAGTTCTTGGAGGAGGAGGCCATGGTTAACATAAGGTAGTAAGAATTCTTTGTAGAAGATCAAAAGCAAGAAAGAGTTAAGTGAAAAGAAGTTGAGAGAGTTTTGAAAAACTGTGAAGTGTAAAAGAAGAAGAATGAAGCGTATAAGTAAAGGAATAGGCGGCTAAAATTGTGGCCATGATTACCTCAAGAACCGGCGAAAGTATTGCTAATCGTGGAGTGACGCGTGTCGGGGGCATTGAATGCGGAAGATCTGCGTCTAATCAAGCGTCAGAAACTTTTCAGAGGGGGCCAGAAATTTTCCGCCAAGAAAGGTATCTTCACCAACTTTTTGATGACACAAAGATGTGCCACCGAAAAGCAAGGGGACTATCTGTATAGAGTAAAATTGGTTCGTATTAAATACTCGAATAATAAAGAGACACGTGAAACTGGAGGTAGATGAAAAGTGAGGCAAGTAGAAACCAAGATCAGGGACAGCGGCTTCGGTTGGCACCGGGAAGACCCCGAAGGGAATATTGCTAATGAAGATAAACGAACATTTGTCATCCGATGACATTCAATGAAGAATATTCTTCAATATTAAATACACAATCCATTATAGAGAATTTTGACATTTATGTCCTGCCATTACACATTCATCAATGGCCCACATAATTGTCATTTAAAAGGGGCTTGATTCTAGGACCTTGTTCTCTAGGTACAACTAAAAATAGTGACTTCAACAGCCATTGTAAGGGACACGAATTTTCTGACAAACTTATGCTACATGCTATTCAAAAGCTCAATAATAATTTATTTCTTGTCTATTGATATTCTTATTGCTGCTTTCTGAAGCTCTGCTCCCGGAATCAAGTTATTTGCTGTCTTATCTCGATTTCAACATTAAGTCCTGCATTTTATTTAACAAGTTTCTGAACACGTGCGTTGCACGTGTAACCCTTATCAATTGTTACAAACTTTTTAAAATTGAAAATATCCAGAAATATCTAAATGATTTGCAAAAAGTTCTGTAAAATGAATATAGCACTTGGAAGTTAAATATGTTTATATACTTAATTTTTCTTTTTTGATATGTAAGAATCATAGTGCCCTAAATCCTACCGAATGATAGTTGGTTTATAAGGATTTGAGTTATGTTCTTCTACTTGTCTTATATTCTCCTGCTTATATATCATTGAAACTTAAATCCAAATGATAACACTTGACTTATGGAAGAATTTAGCAGTTAACTGTGCATTGTAGGCACTATTGTTCACCCTCTTTACTTCGATTATTTATTTCTAATCTAAGATTTCTCTTTATGAAATAAGTCAAAAACAATATATTCGATTTATGTAGTAGACTTTAACATAACCCATGACTTCTTAATGGTAAAAGTAAATAGAAGAGGAAGTAAAGAAGTTAAGTCTACTGATGGGCTTGGTAATTAGCCGAATAAAAAATTCCTTGTTATAGCAAAAGAAAAATAACAAACTTAACGTTATTTTTCACTAAAAATCAATAAGGATAGTATAGAAGCCAAACTTTTCATAACAAAAGATAGTCATTATCATGATAAAGACTATGAAAATATTGTATAACAACATGAACAATTGTAAAATTTTGCGCAAGACTTGTAAAACTAATAAGAAAAAGAAAAAATATTACCTTATTTGAAAACTATAGATTGGTATTATGTGTTATAGACAGTTAGCAGGTACGCCAATGAAAAGAACAAATGATTAATGACCATTTTTCCAATTGACAAATGGTCGCACAGTAAGAAGAGTTGTTTAATTGATTTTATTGTCCACTTTTATAAAGTGAATGAAAGAAGGAGAGAAGACTAAAATACATGAATATATAATAATTGTTGGAAGCTCAAAGGAGAAAACATTGAACGGACATTCTAAAGGTTCAGATAGTATGTACATTTGCAATAAAGTATAGGAAGATGAAAGGAATACTTAGGAGTTGAATAGGCTGTATTAAGTACAAATTCATTATTTATTGGAAGGTTACTTTACCTTCGTGTACATGAATATTATTTAAGTAGTGTTTATATAATTAATGGGTAAAATAGTCCTTCAATTATGGACTTTTTGGTAATTCAACTTTTGACATTTAAAGCTTCCTACTTTTAGTATAATATGATTTATTTATCATTTTGGGATGTTGCTCTTATCTTTAGTACATTTTTGTTTTTTGCTTTGGAATGAAATAAGGATTGTGTGTCCCACAGCAAAACCATATATACAGGGGCGGATCAGAAACCATATTCATGAGTATGCTTACGTTATACTGTTGCGGCCAACGCACACGCAAGTATACGCGGTCGTCAAGTAATAAAGTGATAAAATAGAGTGTCGAACTCACAAGGACTTATGATTAACTATTAACTAAATTAGACTATCCTAATTATCAAAATAAGAATTAAACCCAAACGTAGTGATACTAAAATAATTAAACTAAAAAGAAAATAACTAATGAACTTTAAACAGAGGAAGGGCAAATTTTTATTTTATCAATGTTATGAAAACAATCTAGGGTTATGGGCTATCTAACATTCCTATTGTATTCTTCAATTTAATTGACTAACTAATTTATCTAGTTTATTGGTTGACTGGGTTAATATTGCTCATAAGAATCTGTCGAGTTCTTACTCGCCTATTCATGCTAACCTAACGCCTATATGTCTATGAAATTAGAACTAACAAAAACGCATTTATAATTCATGTAAAATCAACCAAGCAAGGCAATTAGGTATATGTCTATCCTAACCACGAATCCATTCCCCGATGTCTGGGTTCAAGAACTTGCTCTACTCAATTCTATGTGCAATCTAGAATTCCCACTTTCGAGTTCAATTCTAGATTCGTAGTTAGTATTCACTTTGTGATCAAGCAATTAAATAATTAAGTGCAAGATTGAATAAATAAACCAATACGATAAACTAAGAAATCAAAATCAATATTGGAATAACAATAGTCATGAAAGAACCACAACCCTAGAACATGAAGTTTAGCTCCACATAGAAATGGTAGCCCAACAACAAATCATACAAAGAAACATAAAATTACAAAGTTTGATGGAAGAAAGATGGAACTTGATGAATTCCGGCCTCCACGGCGGCTCGGTGCTTGTGTTTTTCTCTCAAAAACGCCTTCCCTCTCCAAAATAGGTTTAGGACCCCTTTTATACAAATTAGGATCGTGTAGGACCGAAATAACCTTGTCCCGAATAAAATTTAAAAATCCACGCTTCGAGCGTCCAGGCCAGCGCGAGGCGCTGACCCTGGCGCACAAACCAGTGTGTTTTTCACGCTCAAATACGTTTTCCTTCCTTTTGTTATTTGCTTTGCATTACATTGTATATATTTGTTTTCCAATGGGGGACAAAACCAAAAGGGTGTCCCTCCTTTTTTTTTTATTCTTTTAATTATTTTATTTTCCTTTCTTTTTCTTCTACGTTTTATTCAATTTTGCTCGAAATCTCTTTATATTCACGCCGCATTATTCCTACACAGTTAAAATATAATATTAAGCACAAAACAATATAACTAATACTCAAAATACTATTAAAAGTAATAGAATGTGAGGCAACAATAGTTAAATATATGCATTTTTTAGCCGAACATCACCAACCCACACTTAAACTCTTGGTCGTCCTCGAGCAACCTAACAATTTGCATTATTTTTTGAGCACTTTATTTTTACATAATTGAGGCACACTACACCAATGAATACGGTTGATAGAAACAATTAACCTAGAGCATATGCATTCTACACATACTTCCCGTAACTCATGCCATTCTTCAAAAGAAATATTCACATCGAAGACTACATGCTCGTAACAACTCTAGCCTCAAAAACCGACTCAATGTCACAATGCACTCATGGCTTGAACACTCAACATCATAGAGAGAAGTCTAATAATGTTACCTATCCCTCGTGAAACCATGTGCCTCAAAACAAGAACAAGAGAGTAAGTTGAACTCACTCATTCGAATCTCATGAAATAATATAATTTAATGACTCACATATATCAAAGAAAATCGCTCACTCTTACAAAGAAGTCACATGCATGCACTTGGTACCATAGGCTTACCCTTAATGTAAATCTCTGCTAATGTAGGCACACTCGATCTATAACCAAGTAGGACTTTTTAGTGGTTGTAATGTGGGCTAAGGGACGGGTAGGATATATTTTAGGAATAGTGGCTAATCCTTCTAAGCACTTTAACACATCACGTGATAAATTTTAAGCGCATAATTTCTCAATACACTTTAATTTCACAACTTCAATCACTCCCAACAATGTTTCATTTTTATCTAGGCACTACTTTACTTCATACCCACTAGCAAGAACAGGATGTCAATTTATTCATCTATTTTTATTTCTCTCTTTTGTAATTTCCACTAGTGGTGTATTCTTTTAAAAAATAAGTTCACCTTTCTTCCTTTTATTGGTTCCACTCGAAAGTCACCTCACACTTAGTTCCTTCTTACGTCTTTTAGTGTTCGTCTCACAATTAAAGTGCTTTAAGAGGTAAAAGGATCAAAAAAATATCAATTAAGAATAAAAAGGGTATAGGCTTGTAATGTGGGTACCAAATAAAATCAATAGGTTCAAAATGGTTAACTAGGGATAAATTTTATTTATGATAAGCAATAAGCTCAAAAGATCAAAGAAAGCCTAAAATTATTTTTCAAACGGAGCATCACCTCAAATTTCGCTTCAACTCACATACGGGGCAAGTTCTAGACACAAGTACAATGACATGGACTACACAAAAAATCTCACCACACATGGCACATGACTCACTATGGACGGTCTCACTCCAACTCTCAAACGATACAAGTATTCACTGAGCCACGAGATATTAAGCATTAAGCGCAAAGTGAACACAAGTCAAGAAAACGAGAAATAGTCGTCACAAAACATGCTATCCAATATACAAAGGCAACAAGATTACTATGAAAATATAGGGAAGATACTACACGTGCCAAAGCCTAAATACGTTACTATTAAACAAGTCAAAGCGCTTAGGAATCTCATCTTTCTTCCTCCATTTATTCCCTAAATTCTAATCTACTCTAACAATAAAAAAAAAGGAAAAACTACTACCTGGTTCAAAATACGTCCCATGAAAAAGAACCGAGGCACAAAGAAAAACCACGGGGGATTATTAATACCTAAAGAAAACTAAAGGATATGTTTTTGTGTTTTTCTAAAAAAAATTTAAAAAATTGTTTAGACTTTAATCCCTCAAGAAAACTGTTTAGGAGATCCATCGTCGGGAAAAGTCCAAATTTTCTAAAAACAATTCCACAAAAGCTACTACACTTAAGAACGAGTATTACAACTAAGCTAAAATAGCACAGAAACTCACCCAAACGATCTCGTCATCCCACACTTAAAAAATTTCAATGTCCTCAATGCACACCATAAATAATAAGAGGGTAAAGCGACTCCCTGGTAGCCCGAAAGCCGAAGCAATAGCGGCTCACGAGGTACTTAGACTTCCCCCAGGCACGATCCTATGTGCGGGAACCCCACACTTAGTCCTCACCGTCTAACTCATTTTTTTTCACTCTTCTAATGGCTTTGCTTCCTATGCTCATAATCCTACAAAACAAAAATAAATACTACAAAATAATAAAAATAAAATAAAATAAAATAAAAACAAAAATAAAAGAAAGCAGTAAAGATGGGTTGCCTCCCAACAAGCGCCTGATTTAACGTCGCGGCCCGACTTGAACCACTTTCTGCCTCCACCTCGAACTTATGAATTGTACCCCAAACATGGCATCCAGTATGTGGCTATGCTCCTTTGGTGGGGATAGAAAAATAAATAGGCCAAGTGACAAATTTTTCACTTTATACTTCTCGGCCTTTATATGAGGAATGTAATTTTTCTCTCTGGCACAAAAAATCCAAGAATGTAAGCAGCATGTTCCTCTTCCATTGACTCCTCCAAAGGCTCAGATGACTCGATTTCCATGTCATCATCGAAACACAATGACGAAAAATATTTAGAATGAGGACAAACACGCCCCAACTTTGGAATTGTATTACTATTTATATCCTCATATTTACATGCACTAGAGTCTTCAGATATAACATTATATACTCCCTCATATGACTCTAGAACACTCTTCCCAACATTGGCATCCTCAAAAAAAATATGGTCTAAGGATTGGTATTCTCGTTTTAGCTCCTCAATTTGGTCTAGAAGATATTTTTCCAACTTCACACAACTCATCATTAAATTGTTGGGCATTACACGCATCAACCTTTGCACTTAAATCTGCATTTAAGTTACGCACAACCAAGCCAAACCTGTCAATTTCTTGTGGCAAGTTCAACTCTCTCCTTAGACCAGTCATTCACCAATTTTTTTAGAAGATAACGTCATTCCTCGTATTCCCTTAATCGTGAATATTCTTCTCATTACCAACCCTTACTCCCATATTCAAATTCAGACGTCCCAGAGTTCAGGTCATGACAAGCCCAAAAATACGGTCCATAAAAGTCTTTCGTCAACCAAGCGTCTTCTTCAATAACCTTACCTCTGTATATTTCATCTCCATATGTCATGCTGAGAGAACTAGAAATACACTAAAAGAAAAATCAAATTGTTATAAAAATAAAAATATTTGCAAAAGAAAAAAACAAAATCTGTAAAGATAAAAGTAAAAGTCTAATCTAGAAAAATAGCTAATTCTAAGTCCCCGGCAACGGCGCCAAAAAACTTGTTGCGGCCAACACACACGCAAATATACGCGTTCGTCAAGTAATAAAGTGATAAGATAGAGTGTCGAACCCCGAGGACTTATGATTAACTATTAACTAAATTAGACTATCCTAATTATCTAAACAAGAATTAAACCCAATCGTAGTAATACAATAATAATTAAACTAAAAAGAAAATAACTAATGAACTTTAAACAAAGGAAGAGCAATTTTTATTTTATCAATGTTATGAAAACAATCTAGGGTTATGGGCTATCTAACATTCCTATTGTATTCTTCAATTGAATTGACTAACTAATTTATCTAGTTTATTGGTTGACTGGGTTAATATTGCTCATAAGAATCTGTCGAGTTCTTACTCGCCTATTCATGCTAACCCAACGCATATATGTCTATGGAATTAGAACTAACAAAAATGCATTTATAATTCCTGTAAATCAACCAAGCAAGGCAATTAGGTATATGTCTATCATAACCGCGAATCCATTCCATGAAGCCTGGTTCAAGAACTTGCTCTACTCAATCCTATGTGCGATCTAGAATTCCCACTTTCAAGTTCAATTCTAATTCGTAGTTAGTATTCACTTTGTGATCAAGCAATTAAATAATTAAGTGCAAGATTGAATAAATAAACCAATACGATAAACTAAGAAATCAAAATCAATATTCGAATAACAATAGTCATGAAAGAACCACAACCCTAGAACGTGAAGTTTAGCTCCACATAGACATGGTAGCCCAACAACAAATCATACAAAGAAACATAAAAATTGCAAAGTTTGATGGAAGAAAGATGGAACTTAATGAATTTCGGCCTCCACGACGGCTATGTGCTTGTGTTTCCTCTTAAAAACGTCATCCCTCTTCAAAATAAGTTTAGGACCCCTTTTATACAAATTGGGATCGTGTAGGACCGAAATAACCTTGTCCCGAACAAAATAGAAAAATTCACGCTTCGAGCGTCAAGGCCAGCGCGAGGCGCTGGCCCTGGCGCACAAACCAGTGTGTTTTTCACGCTCAAATACGTTTTCCTTCCTTTTGTTATTTGATTTGCATTGCATTGTACTTCCTCCGGTCCAAAATAAGTGATTTTTTGGCCTTTTTCTTTTTGTCCAAAATAAGTGATTTATTCAGATTTCAAGAATGAATTAATTATTTTTTTCCTACATTGCCCATGGAGTAAATAGTGTTGGTGTATGTATTAGGAGTGTTTATGTGAGATAGTAAAGGTTAATATAGTCAATTACATTGCTAATTAATGTTAAAAGGTGAATTTCTTAATTTGTGTGAAAACATCCAAACAATCACTTATTTTGGACCAGAGGGAGTATAAATTTGTCTTCCAATGGGGGGACAAAACCCAAAGGTTGTCTCCCACGTGCAGAAGATGAGAGTAGCATAGATGAGGATGTTGAGATGGATGTGTGGGTGTACCAGGAGAGATAGGATTAAGAATGAAGTTATCAAGGACATGACAGAGTGGGAGTAGCCTCCGTGGAGGACAAGATGCGAGAGTCGAGACTGAGATGGTCCGGACATGTTAAGAGAAGAAGCATTGATGCTCCTGTTAGGAGGTGTGAGAGGTTGGCCATGGAGAGTTTGAGAAGAGGTCGAGGGAGGCTTAAGAAGTACTGGGGAGAGGTGATTAGGCAGGACATGGTGCTGCTTCAGCTCACTGAGGACATGACGCTTGATAGGAGGGTGTGGAGGTCGAGGATTAAGGTAGAAGGTTAGTAGGTAGTTCATAGTGTTCACCGATAGACTCAGTCACATGCATATCCCTTCATATTCTTAGATTTTATTACGATATGTAGTTTTGTTCGCCTCAGGTATTGTATTCCGTGTTGCTATTATTGGATATTATTTATCCTGTATTACGGTATGTGATTTTTATTGATACTTTTTTTTTTAGCCGAAGGTCTATTGGAAACAGCATCTCTACCTGCACTAGGTAGGGGTAAGGTCTGCGTACAGACTACCTTCCCCAGACCCCACATGTTGGGATAAAACTGGGGTTGTTGTTGTTAATTATTTTATTTTCCTTTCTTTTTCTTCCACGTTTTATTCAATTTTGCTCCAAATCTCTTTATCTTCACACCGCATTATTGCTAGACAGTTAAAATATAATATTAAACACAAAATAATATAACTAATACTCAAAATACTATTAAAAGTACTAGAATGTGAGGCAACAATGGTTAAATATATGCATTTTTTAGCCGAACATCATATACATTTGACATTTTGACTAGGCAACCATGATCTTGTTTCCTGACGCAAAAGCATGGTCCAAATAAAATCTCTGGTACTTCAAAAACAACTTTTAACAGAGTTGTATGCTTCAGAGCTTTTAATAATGCCAGGTTTGCAGAATATTTTCAGTTGCGAGACATTTGACAACCGAAAGTACCATGAATGCATTTGGGAATTCAAATGAGCAACCTAAGCAAATATCTGCAAAACCATTCTTAAAAATCCAAATGGTTTGGAAGTCCTAAATCATTCTCCACTACAGGATGCAACAAATTTACCTGATTCAGGCTTGAAAATTATATGACCACAGATACTCAACTTCAATTGAAATATCAGGGTCCAGAATATTACACAAAAAATGAAACACATCCAAGGGGGCAAAAACTTCTAATCTTCATCTGATTACAAGAATATTGACAAAACTGAACAAGAAGATGTCACACTAGAGCTGCAGATTACTACTATAGACTGCAAACAAGATGGGGGAAAAAAACAGGGCAAAGTAAATGCTGACAAGCTATCTATACAACCACAAAACCACAGCTTAAAATGTTCTGCCAAAAAGTTAGTTCAACTTTGATAGCTAGAACCTCCTGCCGATTCCTAAGCAGACTTGCGTCATAACGTATGTTAGAAGCACACCAAAAATATCACCCTGTTGTCCTTCTCCCATGTTTGGAGAGATCTCTATCTTGCCAGATTTCAGAAAGCAGAGAATAGAGGCATGCTTGTTAGAAAATAGGAGAATTTTAAAAGTATGCAGAGGACAGCAAGCCTATGCAGAATTGGTTCTTACAGCTGTCTCTGGGGTTGTCCGCGAATGTTATTGCGTGCCTCGCATTAACCCGTTCCGTGCTACACTCCTGCAGATATATACATATTATTTGAAGTTAAACATAAATAAAATTGAATAATAGGCACAGTGAAGTTCTACATTCCAGCACTTCTCCTAGCACTTACTGCAAGGCTGAGTGAACAGTAACTGGAGAGAGAAAAAGGAAGTCAAAATAGAGGGGTTCTAGAAAGGGAAAGCATAAAAATCTTTGAGAAAGTTAGTTTGGTAGATAGTGAATTTCGCTATGATCGGGAATTGCAGCATCTATCCCTTGTGGCTGCACCTGCATTGCCTAGAAACCTCTTCTTTTTTCTTTTTTGATAAGGTGAGGTATTTTATTGACGTTAAGCACCACAGGAAGTACAAAATGAAGACAACTAGTTCACATATACTGTTATAGCGTCATCTCTTCCATAAATTCCAAAAGAAAATCTAGGAATTCCAGCATATCACTCCTACACCATGAATATAAAGACTGTAAGCAATCTATATTCTACAAGAGAAGGATGGTGTTTCCTTCCCTCAAAACATCTGTTATTTCTTTCCAACCATATTGTCCACATGATGCATAGAGGGGAAGAAACCTCATGTTATAACTTGCCAAAACTAAAAAAGGCTTCGAACATTTTAAGAAAAGTGATTCAAATCAAAATTGAAGATCCAAAACTAGCACCACAGATACGATATCAGTTCAGTTACTATATGTTTGCTTATAGCTGCCATCTTAGATAAACTACGTGCCTTTAGAACCCCCACCCGAATTCAAAAGATTATATTTCAAGTCTGAGTTTGTCATTTAAGGACCTCTTAAAGGAAATAAGTTATCAGATGAATGAACAGAGCATAAAGGGCTGAGCCCCTATCTGCAATAAACCAACAGAGGCTCACTAGACTGCTCATCTCCTCACATTGTTCATGGAGTCATATCGTCAAGTGTTAATCCATCCACTCCATGTACATATTCCGCTCCATAATTTTATTTTATTTTTTGATAACCGAAAAATCCGTCTGGGGCCGATCCTTTGGACCAACCGCAGCCTTCGAAACTCGGTGGATAATGGGCCCGCCCCTCTACCCTTCTCCACTTAAATACCAGGTTTTTTTTTGCATGGTGTGGGGGCTTGAACTTGTGACCTAAGACACAAATCCACCACCCTTTGCCACTTGAGCTAGGTTCTCGGGGCAACCGCTCCATAATTTTTTCCAAAATATATGCCTCAAGTCTTAATATATCAAGTTAGATAAGTTTCAAGCAAAGATACTGAAACCTGATATGGTCATTTGTTTCCCACTACCATCACAGTATATGGCCTCAACAACACTATAAGCTTGTTAAGAAAGTATTCACCACTATCATGTGTTAGGCATCGACAATCATAGAAGCATGTGAATTTTCTTTGTTGAAAAACATATGCCAAATGGGATCCAGCTCAAGATGGTCCTAACTTCCAACAGTACAACCCCCACCCCACCCCCACCCCACCCCACCCTAACCTTTAACAAGATTTATAACCATTAGGTCAGGAATACAGAAACAAAAACGAATGTCTAAAAAAGTAGAGACTGATAAGGAGGCCTCTAATGTCTCTGTTTCTCACGTTTGTGGCCAACCTTTAGGACCAACTTCAACCTTCGAAACTTATGGATAATGGGTCCGCCCTTCTACTCTTCTCCATTTAAATGCAAGGTTTAGCTCGCATGACGTAGCGCTCAAACTTGTGACCTAAGTCACAAGTCCCTCAACCTTTATCACTTGAGCTAAGTCCTGGGGCCAAAGTCCAAGAATACTTTAAACTGATTATTGAGACGCCGAGGAGTCATTTGTCTAAAGACATTCAAAGTTAAGACTTAAGTTCCTGGCAAATGGGAAGAAGATATATTGGACATATCCCGCAAGGACTCATTTTCTTTTTTCCTATTTCTTCTTTTATTTGGGCCAAGAAAATTTGGCTTAAGTCCTCGAGGGGATGACAGAAGGGATGAGATATAGGAGTTAAAAATAAAAATAAAAATAAAGGAAAAATTTAATTGAATGTGATGTCTGAGTTAAGGGGTTGAGAGCTAATTAGCGATAAAGACTGACTTGAAGTTCATTTAATATAATTGGTTGACAGAATTGAATGCATACCTTCCTGGAAGTGGCTGAGAACTGTTCACTGGACCCTTGGAATTGGCAAATCTTTTGGCTCTATTTTCTTGTTGTTTCTCAACACGCATGGCAGAAACTTCCTTCTCCATCGCAGCGACTTCCCTTCTCATCTTTTTGGCCTCAACTTCCATGGCTTTTGTTAAAGTCTCTACTTTCTTTGCTAACATCTGAACCACAAGAATATTATCAAACTTTGCAGAAAATCAGAGTGAGTGAAGGTAGTCATGACACCAATCAGCATTCGATCTAACCTCAATAGCGTCGTCCTTATCATTAAGACTTTGATCCTTCTCATGACCAGCTTTCCTCAAAGCAATTACTTCTTTTTGCAGCAAATCATATAATACTCCAGGGACAGTATCTTCTGTTCCTGTCACTTGCAAGTCATTGTGTTTTTCATCTTGATTCGCTTTACAAGAACTATTCGCAGTCTCATTATCCTTAGTCCCGTCACAGGACTTGCTGCTATTGAAATTTGGACCTGTTCCATTCAGAAGGTTTTTAGTCCTGTCCAACGATCTTGAACCACCATCAAATGACTTAGATGTCCCTTTTGCATGCTTCAACACTGTACTGGCCCCAGAAGATCTCAGCTGAAGTGATGGTGATCTTTTGGGTAAAAATCCATTGGAGGTCAATTTGGAGATGTTTTCAGCTCCACCCAGTGATTGCCGACGGGAAGGGCCGTTGCTTGAACTTCTACCATCTGGTGTAGTGCGAGCGCCTGTGCTAGTTGATCTCAATGTATCTTCAAGGACCTTGAGCCTCAGATGATATTTCTCCTGAGGAAATAATCAAGATCAAGATAAAAATAAATTATAGAAATAGCATAAAAAACACGTTAAAATGCTTCCTCTATTGGACAGAATTATTACTTTCAACTGCGCTTCGGACTTTGCAGCTCGTTCAGTGATTGCAAGCTTGTCGCGTAACTGTTGCATCTCACCCTGCAGAAAATTTTCTGAGATCAATGTGAGCTCATTTAATTTATTCAGAAAGCATTCAGTTCTATTAGGATAAGATGCCTCTATGACTATCTTATAGAGCAAAGTCATGGAAAACCATCAAACCTGCAGAAACTTCCTTTCTTCAAGCCACTGTTTAACAGGCATTACTTTATCATTGGCATCTTTCCACTCATTAGCAACCACGGTTGCAACCCTATTAGCGGTTACCTTGGCACGTGCTAGCTCCCGGTCAAGAGTTTTTTTTTCTTCCTGTTGAATAGATAAGTAGAAGCATTCCAATTTAGGGATTGTCCACATAAAAACTATTTAGTATATATATTATTGAAGTCTTGCTAGGATGAATTACATTCATCTCTTGAACTTTTCGTTGGTAATCCCGGACAGCATTAGCAGCAGCACCGCCAGCAAGAACAGCCTCTTCAAGCTCACGGACAGTTTGGGTAAGCTTTTCAACCTCTGCAACCTTTTGTCTATGCATTCTGTCCAGTATTTTATTTTCTTCCTGATGTATGTTTGTATGAAAAACATAATTAAAGGATGATTTAGAGAATAAAAGAATAACAACAAAGTGGTCTAACATTCATAACAGCAGAAGCGCCATTTCGGTGATCACCGTACCTGGCATATTTCTATCTGTTTCATCAATTCCTGGTTCTTGTTCTGAAGGTCATCCACCAGAGAAGCCTTTGCTAATGCTGACTGCACAGTTCTCTCAGCATCAAGTAGAGCTGCCTCTTTTGACTTAGTAAGACGGTCCATTGCTTTATTATCATCTTGCAGCTTTGCAATCTAGGGAGAAGATAGGCCAGAGAATGAGTTCTATGAGGTGAGGACATACATAATCACAGCCAGATGCGAAATACTGCCACAGACCTCCTGACGAGCAAGCTTGAGTTCAGCCTCCAAGGGCGCAAGAATGGCTTCAATTGGAGGCATATCATCGTCTTTTTGAGCAGCATGAACCCTTCGAAGGGTGGCTTCTGCTGCAAACTGAGCTGCCATGGATGCCTTTTTCTCTTCATTAATTTTCTTAATTTCAAGATTCTGCCAAGCAAGAATTGCATCCACAGTTATGAAAGCACATCCAAAAGAAGAAGAAAAAATTACAGGGAAGAGTTCGAAATAGCACCTTGCTTTCCAGAAGAGATTCTGTCAGCTTGAGCTTCTCATCAACCCTTGACAACTCGGCCGTAAGCTAATACCAAATAAAACAATTAACTGTATCAGCCTAATTCTTAGCACTAATGAATAGCTCTAAAATTAGCACAGTAGAATTCATCATATATACCGAACTCAAAGTGCCTAAAGGGACAAATATGCAACGGTACCACTAGAACTATGTTGCCAAAAATCAACGTGATTGCATTACTAATCTAGACTTGCCCAAATGAAGAGTACATTGCAGTATTCAACAAGACGTGGAATTTATACAAGCTATTCTTATTTTGGAACAAGATGCCCTTCCCAAAAAGGGTAAAAGATAAAGAAGTATGATGATGTAGATAATACTAAGATCTAAGTAATATTGCAATTTCCTTAAATGGTTCTTTAATGAACCCTCAAATTTTGAGTCCAAGTGATATGAACAGCATCCTGTTGCTCCTAAACTAAGACAAAAACCAAAAGTAAATCCAGTTACATAACAGAAAATCTCAATCAAACAAGACCTTTTTTCCAAAATGGTAAAGTTTTAGATGAGAAACGGACTGATAGATATTGAAGGCACCAGAAACAGCAATAGAATTACAGTTAGAATTATATGCTTTTACCATATATTTTTCTGAAGAATTTTAGTTACATACACCGGCAGTGTTATATAAAATTTTACATCAAAAGTTTATTTTAACTGGTTATAGCAGGCTATTAGTCTATATATCAAGTTACCATACACGGTTTTTTATGATGAGTCACATATTATTATTTCAGCTTAACCTGATGGCTGATGGTGTGAAAAATTTATACACCGTTATTGCACAAACATAAACTCTTTTCTGAAACAAGACAGACAATCAGTCATAGCAAAATTTTGTCCTCTGTCCTAGTTGTTTCAAATCCTACAATTCTTGTCAAACGTAGAGAATGCAGTTACTTTTCACTTCACAGTCAATGCTTCTCTTAGTCAACGCCACTCTTTCTTTTATGAAACAATTTTCAGCTATGATTGTACTTGACCTTTGAACTCAATTTTTCAGACCTCAAAAGGAAAATGGTGTCACTTTCTTACTTCCTCTTCGTTTGCGCAACCTCAATAACTCAAAATCATACTACTGTTCTGTTAGTTGATTAAAAGTAACTGAGAAGCATCAAGTGTTGAAAAAGCACTTTTAGGTGTTGAACCTGATTTTATAAATAAGCATTAATATGTTTGGATAGAAGTGTTGAAGCTGATAAGAATAGTCTTATTAGCACGTTAGGAGTTTGATACCTAACTTACATCAAAATATCCGTATGTTCCATTTTACGTGACACTCTTTGTTTTTTAGTCGGTCCCAAAACGATTGATACATTTCTATATTTAGAAACAATTTAACTTTAAGCTTCCCAATTTATCCTTAGTTATGTGATTTATAGTCAAACAAATGTTTCTGGCTAGTTTTGCACCACAAGTTTAAAAAGATTTTTGTACCTTCTTAAATTATGTGTCCACTCAATCAACATTACATAAATTGGGACTGAGGTAGTAATTTGAAATCATGTCACACTGTAAGAAGGTAAATATACAAAAAATCAAAACCTCTTCAACAGCCTTTTCCCGTAAGCGCTCTGAGAACCTCAACGCCTTGATCTCCGCCTGAGCCTCACATAATTCCCGGTCCTTATCTACAATGACACATTCACAGACCGTATCAATAAAGAAACTGTAAAAAGCAACAAAAAGATTAAAATTAAAAATTCAGAAAAGGACACAGCTAGCCACTAAATCACATTGGATCCAGCTAACAGTACAGACCTCTTACTTCATTCTCCAATCGATTAAGCTCCAATTTCACCGGATCCGACCCGTGGAGAAGGTTTAAGAACTCGTCTGCGTCAAGGCTTGGCCTCACCGACGTTCTTCTACGGTAAGTCTTCCCTTCCTTCAATGAAGCTGATATTGTCAACGGCGTCGTAGTAACTGCATTGGCGTTGTTATAGCCGGAACTCATCTTCGGCGACCTTACCTCGCCGGGTACCTCCGTCGTCTCCGATCTGTACATTTCTCTATTCTTACAGTAAGCTCACTTCCACTGAATAATTCATACATACAACAAAATGTATATACACAGATGACTTATGTAGATACTTATATGTATTAGTATTATAGAGAAAGTGTCTCTGTGTGAGTGGAGTTCAAAAATACTGTGTTTCTCTCTCTTCACTGTTAAGCTCAAATAAAACTTTATTGTATTAGAGAGAGAGAGTGTGTTGAAAATGGTGTGATTTTGGGGTTTGTTTCTCTCTCTAGACAATTTGTTAGTGGTGATTAGATTGAGAGAGAGAGAGACCATGTGAATTGGGAGCGCCACTTCGTGACTTATAGGTGACAGTGTTTTCTTACTTCTGAAACTTCATACTACTTTAAAAAAAACTATTTTTTTAGTTTGGTTTTAAAAAGCATATTTGAATAATAATTTATATTTAATTAAGTTTTTCAAAAAGTATTTTTAAGTGTCAAATTACAAATAATAACATGAAGATATGTACTTAATAGTTAATAGTATTATATAAGTAGATAAGTAATTACAAATTTTTATTATTAAAAATAGTATTTAAGTTTTTTATTTTATTTAAGTAAATATGAAAATAATTGAAAAGTACTTTATTCTTTCAACATAATTTAAATATATCAAAAAGTTGTTCAATAAATATGAAAGTTCATCTCAAAAGTTATTTTATATTACTTAATAGTTTAAACTAAGTAAGATTATTTTGGTATATATAATATTTTTCGACGGATATTTTTGGTAGGAAGAAAAGTCAAAACTACTTCTGCTTCTGGGAAGAAACTACTTTTTCTGCTTCTTCACAATTATTTCTGCTTCTAGCCAAAAGCATTTTTTCCTCAAAAAAAAGTATTTGGCCAAACACCTCAAATTGAGGAAAAAAGCACTTTTTGAGGGGGGGAACACTTTTGGCTTGGGGAGAAGCTTGGCCAAACAGGGTGTGGACTCGTTTGGTCATGAGTTTGTCAAAATAAATTTGGGATTTATTTGGCAAACTAATGTTTGGCCATAAATTTGTAAAAATTGCACGTGGCGCCCTATTTGGTCGCCCCCATTTAGCCTATACCCATTTTGTTAAAACTTTTAACTTGTACCCACTTTTTAAATAACTTCAGCCCCTTTTCTCCTCCTACTTCGTTTTCTTCTTCGTTTATGTGGTGATGCTCCCTTCTTGATAGAATGCTAGTTGAAGCAAACAGAAACTGAAATGGCAAAGAACAAATACCCACTGGGCACATATTGTTTGCATACATGCTATAGAAGTCGCTGAAAGTTAAATATCTTCTACCATTCATGATTGAACCCAGTAAACTACAAGATCAGTTAATGTCCGACAGAATTACCTCAAACAAGTTATCCACGCCTTGAATTTTCGATGTTAGACAAAAATACAAATGCTTAAGCAAAACTCGTTAAGTATTGTTTTTTCCCCACAAGCAACTATGCACATTCTTCACCAAAGCATGTGGGAATGTGGCCTCCGTAAGGTCGCGGAGGATATGTTTCCTGGTATGTGAACTAAATAACTCCAGCTCTAGAGTTGAAGTTCGCCAGTTACAAAATAAAAACTTCAGCTCTAAAGCTGAAGTTCGCCAGTTACAAAACAAAAACTTCAGCAACACTTGGTTCAGCACACTTGCTATTTTAGGCCCGTCTACTAGAATGTTGAAGTTTTGCGTGATTGCCTTTGCTACTTCAGCTCCGTATGCTAAAGTTATACAAAAAATTGGGTACACTTGCAATTGTTTTTGCAAAGCGGGCACAAGTTAAAATGTGACACAAAAAGCGGGTATATATGCAAATGCCCCCAAAAAATTTGCCCACAATTTGGCAAAATTCCAAATCCCAAAATCACCTCAATTGTTGATTTTGGGCCAAAATCCCAAAATTTGGGAATTTTATACATGTTTTTCCAAAATAAAGTTGGAAAATTTGTTTTGAAAACGCATGTTCAAACACATTTTCATCTTCAAATCAAACTTCACCTAAATTAGAATTTTCAAAACAAATTTGGGAATTTATGGTCAAACGCTAGCTTAACTTTAAGTTAGCATTTTTATTTATCCCTTTTTTATTTAAACAACAAAAAATTGTAACTACTCTATATCTATATCTATATACATATTTTAGATTAAAAGCACCAAAATTCTTAATGAAATGGCGTTCGCATTTTTTACCTCTAAAATAAAGTTTACGCTAAACAAAATAGGCATTGAATCATTTTTCTAGAATTTGGGACTATAATTAAACTAAAATCTTACTTATTAGATCTTCCTTATTTCAACTACATAAGTAGTCCTAATATTTAGGACTTCATATGAATATTTTCCTTTGAATAAGGTAGCATAACTATAAAGTATTTCATATTAGTTTTTCTAATATTGTAAAAAAGTCTCATGTTGTAAACTTAAAAATAAATCGTTAATAAGAACGAAAGTTTAATGTCGCTTATTTGAAGGGGAAAAAAATGAACATGGGTCAAATGTAAAAATCATGAAAGGCAACAATCTTATTCACGTATGTAATAGAAGAAGAAGAAGAATTAAGAGAAATAACTAAGATTAAAATAATGATTATAAAAAAAGTGACAGATGTTTTGGACTAACATATTTTACTTTACAAAATAAAATATAATATTGTTTAGAAAAACACAAAATATAAAATTATCTAAAAATATTAAATAAAAGATTAAAAGAATTAAAAAGAGTAATATGGTAACTCTTGGTAATCGTAATCGATTATCGATCGTGTAGAAAATATCCCAAATATATACTTTAAGACTCGGTTATGTATTTAAAAAATAGATAAAAATAAAAGTGAAAGAAAATGATAATCATTTAGACAGAGAGATTTTAATGGAAAGAATAAAATTTAAAAAAACAAAACAAAGAACACACTAAAAATATAAATCAAGAGGAAAAAATAAAGTAAAACATAACGAGGGGCTTACTAGAATAACATAAATTTTAAAAAAAATTAAAAGAGAAAATAACTATTAAAGTACGAAAAAAATAAAAAAAAATGAAAAAGACAAAAAAACGTGAAAAATAAACAAAAAAAGAAGGAAGACCTTTTACACCTTATTTGGATGGTTTTACCTATCGTATTATATCGTATTGTTACTTTAAATACAATATTTATTTTGAATGTTACATAAATTTTATTGTATTGCATCATTAAATTTGTCGTTACGTAATGACGAAAAGTGTCACTTTATAGAACGACGAATTTGGTAGGGTGGCGTCGCCTTGCTTTTTTCTCTTATTTTGCCCCTCCTTACTATTAAATAGTCATATATTATCCCTTATCCTACTTTTTATACAATAATTTTACTCCGTATCCTTTTTATTTCTTAGTAATGTTACAAGTTTATTCTTCATTGCGTGTGACATCATGAAATAACGGCAATCGATAAAATCTATCCAAATATTATATGCATTAAATAATACAAAATACAATACAATACAATACGTTATGAAACGATATATAACAATAATCTAACTAGCTGTTAGTGAAGCCTAAACATGGAAAGGTCAAAGGAGGGGGCATGCCAGTCTTAAAATCTTCAAATGGGGCTATTTTTTCTTTAAGCTTGAACATGCTCCCTCCCTAACCCTTGTATTATTCTCCGTTATTATTAGTGGCCACATTGATCCAAATTTTTCCTTCACCAAAAAAGAAATCAAAACTAGGCTCGCATGTGTGGTCTTTAAAGAATGTTTCCAATTTGACTTTTTTGTTAAAATAATCCCAGCGTATTTATCAGAAGCAGGGATGGCAATGGAACGGTGTGGGTATAAGACGGTGCGAATTTAAACATTAGCGGGGCGGGACGAGTTTGAGAGTTTGCGATTGCAGTGCGGGTTCAATTTTTTAATTAAAAAAATAATGCGAGACGAGACGAGTCGCCGATGGGATTTAATTTTTTTAACTAACAAAAATAAAAGGCTAAATATTAAAACCCTAGTCCCTTAGTCCTCTCGCAGACTCACTGACGAAAACAAAAGGTATACTACTGGTTTTTAACAGAACTAACAAATTTTGTTTTACAATTTGACTCACTAACAGAACTAACAGAGGTTTTTAAATTTTCATTTATATTTTGACGAAAACAAAAGGTATACTATTTGTTTGAAATAAAAACTAGATTGGTGATCTACTGATCTTTTTTCACGAATTAAAACATATGTTACTGTTAAACATTGGATATAATTAATTGTTTTGTTAAAAAAATCAGATTTAACTATTTAAGTGTAGCTTTCTGGAAAAAAAAAGAATTTGTTTTAAAAAAAAACTGCGAGGCAGGTGAACGCGGAAGGAGTGCGGGACGGGTGAATGCGGATTTAAATCCTATGCAGGACGGGGCGGGTTTAAATTGCACGGGTTCAAACAGAACTCGCACCGCACTCGTCCCGCCCCGCACCGCCTGCCATTCCTAATTAGGCAAGTTGAATAATATATATATATATATATATATCGATTTTAAGTTATGTCGTCGGGTTGTTAATATAATAAGTTAATTATGTGAGGGTTAGGTTATGTCTAGATGGTAGGATTCGCAAACAATTTAAATATATTCTAGCATATGCATATACTCTAAAGTCTACCATGTTGTTATAGTTTGTATAAAGTTGAATAAAGGGATTTTTTTTGTTCCTATACATTATTGGAAACTTTATTATTTTAAATATTTATGTTTAGTTAATTACTCGGCATGAACAAGTTTTGTTTAGTAAAACCTCAGTAGAAAGCGTAATATAATTTCATAAGAATGTAAAAATTCCTTAAATAAACAAGTAGTTTGAGTTAAGCTCTGCCAACCTGGTAAAATTCTCTATTAGATGAACTATAGTGATATAATCACTATAGCTAAAAGTTCTGCCCTTTTGCCATAGTTGTAAATAACAAAAAAATTATGACAATCATGTAGGGTACATGGAAAAAGTTTAAGAGGTGCCATTAGTGAAAACTAGAAAGAGTAGAGTAAATGAAATAGGTTTAATGGGGTACCATTAGTAAAAAAATTAAATATGACAATGTAGTGTTAGACAATCTGGTAGAGTAAATGAAATTAGTTTAATGAGGTACTATAACATGACAATCTGGTAGAATTTATAGCATCCAATAATATAGCTAGGTTGAATAAAGCATGAAATCCTGTTAGTTTGTCTTAACGTGTGTACTATCCTTCTTAAATGTATTTTTCCTCTTCTTTGTTCATAGTTTTAAAATTGTGATGACACGTTAAGAGTTTGTGTGTTATGTTACAGGATATCGAATACAACATGAAGTCTTACATTTGTCATAACTTGCTTGTCACGTGTTTTTTTCTCTCTTTTTTTGTCCCTGACTTAAAATTATGATAACCTCGTAGAGTTTGTATGTTATGTAATTTTGTTCGTAACTGTCACGATCAAAAACCTATGGGTTGTGATGGCGCCGGACACCAATGTCAGGCAAGCCAACCCCTAAATCAGTTGAAATACCTTCCTATTTAACAATTTCGAAATCGTTATCTTTATTGCATTTCATAATCAAATAAATAATTTTTTGTAAATTAAACACGACAAGAAATCTATTTAATTCCATAAAACAAGACTCAACACATCCCCAGAACCCGGTGACACAAGTACATGAGCAGTTTCTAAGAATTTATACAATTATACAACTCTTGTCCGAGAAATAAATGGGACAAAGGCAATAGATATAG
>ML285025.1:119296-144887 GCA_005239495.1 Nicotiana undulata
AAACAAATAATCAAGTACATTAATATCCGGCATCAAATAACAATCTCAAATCAAACAAGTTTGGTATCCTCCATGGCGTACGGCTCGCTCACATATGGAACTCAATCTCGCCGTGGCGTACGACCCGATCCCACCCTGGTAGTCTCAATCTCGCCGTGGCGTACGGCCCGATCCCACCCTGGTAGTCTCAATCTCGTCGTGGCGTATGGCCCGATCCCATAATATAATCAATCATCATTCTGTCGTGGCGTACGGCCCGATCCCATAATATAATCAGTCATCATTCTGTTGTGGCGTACGACCCGATCCCATAATATAATCAATCATCACTCTACCGTGGTGTACAGCCCGATCCCATAATATAATCAATCGTCACTCTGCTGTGGCGTACGACCCGATCCCATAATACAATCAATCATCACTCTGTCGTGGCATATGGCCCGATCCCATATTATAATCAATCATCACTCTGTCGTGGCGTACGGCCCGATCCCATCTCGTGATTCTCTTATCACTCTTAAGTCAAGCCAAGTATCACAACGTTCAAAGACAACAGCACCAATCACACAAGTATACAAGTCATATCTATGTTATAACAGGGAAAAACAATGAACATACGGTGTCCTAACTACCCGGACGAAGCAGTAATAGCCACTACGTACGGACTCTCGACACTCGGTGCATACGTAGCCCCCAAACAAGATCACATAGCAAACAAGGTTACCTAGAGGGACAATTTCCCTCTTACGAGGTTAGAAAGGAGACTCACCTCGCTCCGAAGATTCATCACCGACTTCCAAGCCTCTACGACGACTAAAAATGGATGAGCACGCTCCCAAACTATCCAAATAACGATAATTCAATGAAAATATACTCAATAGATCATAACCAATTCAAATTACAAAGTTCCTCAGCCCGGCTCAATGAAATGACCAAAATGCCCTCTGGCCCACGTGCCCGGACCTCGAAATTTCTTGAAGAAAATCTCTACCCGAAGCTTTACTAATTCAATTATACAATTTACTTCAAAAATTCATGCTCAAATCATGGCAAAAGATCACATTTTCCAAATTCTAGGTTTCTTAGCAAATTCTCATATTTCCCCCCAATTTTCATATCAAATCTATGTAATAAATCTTGTATCTAACATGAAAATAAGTAGAAACAACTTACCTTTGATGCTTGATGAAATCCCCCTTGAAATGCTCTCCAAATGAAGAAAAATGGGCCAAATTCGTGTTTAAAGAATCTGCCCATCCTTCACCGGGTTGTACCTTGCACTTGTGCTTACATGTTGTACATCTTATTAAAATTCCCTTGTTGAACACCTTCTGTTAAGACACCCATAACTTCTTGTAGAAATATCCAAATAACAAACGGTTTGAGGATTTAGAAACTATACTCGAAGATATTTAATTTGATAGGTTGTGCACCATATAACTCTTTATATATCCCGAAATATGAGCTTCCAAAGTCGGCCCTGTGCATCTGAAAATTCTATCGAAACTGCTCGACCAGCCACCTTCAACCGACCATAAATTTCAGTACCAATGTCCAAATGATGCATAGTGTAATATTCTGAAACCTAGATTGCAAGGGCTACAACTTTCATGTTTTGCACATTTTCGGATTCCTTATAGATTTCGATATATAAGCTTCCAAAATAGGCTCCTCGCGCACTAATTGCTGTCCAAAATCTGCAGAAATTTTCTGCAATTTTCCTTCTTTCTTTTGTCCGAAATTCATTCCGTTAACCTTTCGAAATCCACCCGAGGTCCTCGGGACCTTAACCAATTATACCAACATGTCCCAAAATATGATACGAACTAGCTCGAGGCCTCAAATCACATCAAACAATGCCGAAATCTCGAATCGCACTAAAATTCAAACTTTATGAACTTTGAAATTTCAACTTCTACATCCGATGCCGAAACCTATCAAATCACGTCCGATTGACCCCAAATTTTGCACACAAGTCATATTCGACATTACGGACCTGCTCCAACTTTCGGAATTGGAATCCGACCCCGATATCAAAAAGTCAAACTCTCGGTCAAACTTCTCAAAAACCTTCAAATTTCTATCTTTAGCCAAATGACTTCAAAATGACCTCCGGACATCCGAATTCACTTCCGATCGCGCTCCCAACTCCAGAATCACCATACGGAGCTATTCCCAAACTCGGAATCCCAAACGGACATCAATATCATTGAAATGCGCTTCAAGCCAAACTTAGGAAATTTCTTCAAAAATGCTGACTTCCACAATATACACCGAAACGCTCTCGGGTTATCCAAATCCCGATCCGGACATATGCCCAAGTCCGAAATCATCATACGAACCTGCTGGAACCTTCGGATCCTGATTCCGAGGTCGTTTACTCAAAATTCAATCCCAAAACCAAATTGAATCAACTTAAGAACTTAAGAAATTCTAGAATTCACTTCAATGCGCCGAACCGGTCTATACTACTCGGAATGACTTCAAATTTTGCAGACAAGTTATAAATGACATAATGGAACTATTTCCAGTCTCGAAATTTCATTCGGACCTCGGGAACATAAAATCACATTTCAAGCCAAATTTCAAATTCTTTAAAAATCCTCAAAACTTCATTAACTCCAATTTTCTCATTTTGATCCGAAACCCGCCAAATCAAGTCCGTTTCTTACCAAATTTCACAGATAACTTAAATAACACATATTGAACCTGTTCCGGGCTCCGGAATCATAATACGGGCCCGGCCGCACAGGTTTTACATCAAGGTTCATTTTTCATAAGCCTTTAATATTTTCATAAAACAATTTCCTTTAAAAATTCATTTCTCGGACTTGGGTCCTCGGAATTCGATTCCGGGCATACGCCAAAGTCCCATATTTTCCTACGGACCGTCGGATCACGGATCCGGGTCCGTCCACCAAAAATATTGACCAAAGTCAACTTTATTCAACTAATTATCATAAATTCAACTCTTTATCAAGTTTCCACATAAAGGCTTCCCGGCTACGCGCCCGGGATGCGCACACACATCAAGGTGAGTTTGACGGAGGCTTTCGGGGCCTCGGAATACAGTCATAATTAAATTTACATAAGATGACCTTTTGGGTCATCACAATTTACTCAAAATTCTTACTCAATTTCCTCAACTTAAGGCTTCTGAAATGAAAATTTTCCTTTCAATTTAACCCTGAACCCCCTAAATTTCAACTCTGACAATACCCACAAGTCACAATACCTGAAATGAAGTTGTTCATGACTCCCAACTACTGAACGACGCGCTGGATCTCAAAACGACCGGTCGGGTCGTTACAGTAACTTTAAAATTATGATAACTTCGTAAAATTTATATGTTATGTAACATGATAGCTAGGTTGAATACAACATGAAGTCCTACCAATTTGTCATAATTTGTGCATGACATGATTCACCAAATTCGATTGCTATTGCCGCTCAACCTTAGGGTATTTTAGTTCGAATTTGTTGGTAATTTCTGCAATGTTGTCAATTTCGGGACCAAAAATTTAAGACCAAACCCAAGATTATGTTAATTCTCCAAATTAGTCCGATTTTATAGAGCCAACTATGAGAAAAATACTAGGTTGAAAAATGAAGTAGACTCGAACACTTGCCCAATATTTAATGGAAAGGGGCATGATATGTCCCTCTACTTTGATATATTATTCAATACCGTCCCCCGTTATACTTTTCCTCCTTCATAGCCCTTACCGTACAACAAAGTGATATAGTTATCTTTATTTTTAACGTTTGGGACACATGGCACACACTGAAAAGGAAAGCTTATCCACTTAATTAAAGAAACCCAACCCACCCTATTTCCCTTGCCCTGTCCGACCAACTAAGTTACTAAAATACTAAAAACCCACAGTAAAAAACACAAACAAAGGATCAAAAATTGAGAAAGGACAAAAGAACATGATGGGTTCCATCTAGTGTTTCCGACAATGACAAAATTTTGGATCTAAGACTCGACACATTAAAAAAGGTGAGTTTTTTCTTCAAAAATAAATGGCAAAATACATAAGTTACCACCTGACCTATGGCCCAAATCCCCCTTACACACTTTCTATGGACGATAATAATATTACACATGCAACCTTTCCAAAGTGTATCTAGTACACACCACATTTGACAGATGGCGCGCGTGTTTTACACGTAAAAGAGGCGGGTGAATGTAAAACTTTTGGGTCTTAATCATTACTTAAACGCATCTTGTCCAGCCTTTTTTACTTTTAAATATTTTTTGAGTCAATTCTTATTTTTTTTATTTTTAATAAATAATTTGGTCCATTTTCCACACCCACCCGTTTTCGTCTTCCGTGGCCACCCACTTTGTCTTCTCCATAGATTAAACTCTAAAACACAACAATAATTGTAGAGCTAGATCCAAGTTCTAAATTATTATTCATCTCTTACAAGATTTAACATTTTTCAGATCTGCTAATGAAATCAATAATTGATTTCTCTATTTGTTTTCAGATCTTTGATTCTTCTTTGACTTCAAAAATCTATTTTTTTTTAATTGAATGGTGTGAGAAAGGGGGTTATAGTATTTGTGGGTTTTGCTTTGAAAATGAATGGTAGTAGTGGTGTTGTTATGACAATGATGATTTTAACAACAAAAAAACTTTTTTGGTAGAAGAAGATGGACATCTTTAGCTTTTGTTCGTCTTTAAGAGTCAAGCTTCATTGGCAATAGTGAGAAAATAGGACACGGTGCTGCTAACTATGGCGTTAATGGTGGAAAGTCGTAGGGTTGTGATTGTGGAGAAGATGACTAAGTGGGTTGGAGTGGGGGGAGAGGGGGGGGGGGAGGAATTACTAAAAGCGGGAAAGGGGATCTCTTTTATTTATTTATTTATTTATTTTAACGAAGAAATTTTAATTATGGTGTAAATTAACTATTTTATTGTATTTTCTTTCCGTTTTGACACGTGTCACGATATTATTGGTGCGTGATATTACACATATTTTGAAAAGTTGGTCAACAAAAAGATGGTGTGTACTAGATACACTTTAGAAAGGTTGCGTGTGTAATGTTATTATCGTCCACAGAAAGTGTGTAAGGGGGATTTGGGCCATAGGTCAGGTAGAAACTTATGTAATTTGCCAAAATAAATTAATTCATCTTAGTCTAGATGTGTTTCTGTTAATTTTGTTTAAGAATGCGCGTTTCTACATAATGTTTCGAGCTAGGGTTTTTCTTTTCTGGTAAATGTGCATATGTCCGTTCTTATACATGCTTCCTACACCTATGTTGTTTGTTGATTTGTTGTTATTTCTTGTGCATGTGCATCTTTTGAGGTGATATCTCAATTTCTGATTGTGTTGGTCTATTAGGGCTTTTGTGTTTCTGGTATTTTATATGTTTAGTTTGTTGGTAAGTGATACAACAACGGTGAGATTTTATTTTTTAAATAATGAAGTTATTGCTTTGAGTTGTGTGTTTTTGGTAGTGTATGGAAGAAATGGGTCCAAATATTCCTTATGCATGTGATTAAGTACATTGGACAATGGTAGAATATTTTATTGTAATGTTCTGTATTCTTTATTGAAGAGTAACCATCACTGTTTTATTCCCATTTTTTATAGTTTGATTTTGATTTCTTGTCAAGTGGGATCCCTTTTGTATAAAGCATTACTATGGTCATAAAGTTTTTACATTGTCTCATTTACGTTTGTAGGTGGTTCTTGTGGACCTAGTTTTCAATTATACGGGTGACTGGATTACAAAGCCACACCTAGTCTATTCAAAGAAGTTGGTCCATATTTGGAAAGATAAAGATTCTCACCTATCTTTTTTTAAATATATAGTATATGAATACGCTCTTGAGTAGGGTATATAGGGGTACAATAATTAATAATTGATAGCCCATCTGGTAAGTATTATGAAGTTGAAGGAGATATAGGGACCATGCACCTTTTATGTCTTTCCTGTGAATAATTTAAGGTACTAAATGTCTATGTTGTAGATGTGAGTGAAGAAAGTGTTTGTGTCTCAAACATTGTCAACCATATTAAGGCTTATATATCTTCGATGTTAGTTGGTACCGATGATAGTAGTAGCGAAGATGAAGATGAAGATAAAGCAGGTTCTAATGGCTTAGCCTATGACTCTGAAAAGTTAGAACAATTTGAGGAACAAAGGAAAAAGCTTCCTACTGAAAACCTCAATGAATACAAAGAGTTTCACAAAGGCATATCTTTCAAGGATATTCCTAAAGCTAGAAAGCTCATGAACCTTTATGAATTGGTTAATGAAAAGAATTTAGAGTTGTTGAAAAGTGTCAAAATCAGGGTGAGCTATAAGTGTGTAGATGGCTGCCCATTTAAATGGCCTATATCCAGGGACATGGGCAGTGAGGGCTGTAGAGTAAAGACACTAAATCGAAAAAATGACTGTAATTCTGCTCTTGATAACAATGGGGTTGAAAATATCATTATAGCATACTACTTCAAGAAGATGTTGCAAGACAATCCTAAGTATAAGGTGAAAGAAATGAGGGCAGACCTGAAGAACTCATTTAGACTTAGTGCTTGTAAATCAAAGCTTGAAAGGGCAGAGAGAATAACATTGGAGAAGTTGGAAGGGAGTTTCACTGATGATTATAACAATCTTGAAGCATATGAAACGCTTTGAGGGATAGTAATCCTGAAAGTGACGTGGTTATTAATTTATCTAAAGAAGCATTGTTGCAAGGCAAAAGAAATGTGATGACCCAAAAGGTCATCTATCATTTTAGAAGTTAAAATTGTGTTTCGAGTCCTTAAAAACCTCCTTTGTCTCACCTCTTTTTGCGTGCGGAGTCCGGGCGTATATCCGGAAAGCCTTATATGAAAAATTGAGAAAAATACTAATTTTGTCTTTAAAATTGAATTTAAGTTGACTTCGGTCAATATTTTGGGTAAACGGACTCAGACCCGTGATTTGACGGTCCCGAAGGATAATATGGGACTTGGGCGTATGCCCGGAATTGAATTCTGAGGTCCCAAGCCCGAGAAATAAATTTTTGAAAGAAATTGTTTAACTGAAATTATAAGAGTTTTTGGAAATTTGACTGTATTTGAAATTAATAGTATAGGGCTCGTATTTTGGTTCCAGAGCTCAGTACATGTTTAATATAGTATTTGAGTGGTTCCTGTGAAATTTGGTAAGAAATGGAGGTCATATGACGTGATTCGGACCCGTAGTTGTAAAATTTGAAACTTTGAAAGTTCTTGAGATTTTTCTTTGCTTTTGATGCTAAATTCGATGTTTAAGATGTTATTTTGGCGATTTGATACACGAACAAGTTTGTATTGTGTTTTTAAATTTGTACGCATGTTTGGTTTGGAGCCCCGAGGGCTCGGGTGAGTTTCGAGTAGGCTTCGGGGTGTTTTGGACTTTGAAAAATCTAGTGTAATTGTTGTATCTAGTGTCTGGTGTTTTGTACTATGTGAACGCGTGGTCACCCACGCGAAGAGTAAACGAGGCTGGGGCTGGTTTGTTCATTGCAAATGCGTAGACTTGGACGCGAACGCGAAGCACTTGGGGGATGCTCTACGCGAACGCGACCAGCTATACGCGAACGCGTAGCTTTAGGATGGGAACTGGGGGAGGGGGATCGATACTCTATGCGAACGCGGCCAGCGGCTCGCGAAAGTCGGGGGGCGAGCGGGGGGGGGGGGGGGGGGGTATACCTTCGCGAACGCGTAGGGTGTCTCGCGAACGCGAAGGTCAATAGGGCCACTGCTACACAAACGCGACAGACCTCCCGCGAACGCGAAAAAGGTCTGTCTAGTGATTTTAAAACAATAGCAAAAACGGGAAAAAGCCATAATTTCATATCTCCTTCCATAAAATCCGACCTTGGGCGATTTTGAAGAGAGATTTCATCACCAAATCATAGGTTCGTGTTCTTAAACTCATTTTCTTCATTTTCCATCAACACCCATTAGATTTCTAAGCCTAAATCTTGTTCTTTAAGGGTAGAAATCAGGGATTTTAGGAGAATTGGGGATTTTATAAACTTTGGAATTTAGACCTCCATTTGGGTTTGGATTTCGAAACTAATTACATATTCGGGCTCATGGGTGATCGGGTTTTAGGCCGAACCTCGTGTTTTGAACGAGCGGGCCCGAGGTCGACTTTTGACTTTTTGGGAAGAATGATAGAAAACCTATAATTAAGCATTGGGGTTGAATTATTTAGCATTTATTGCTATTATTAAATTAATTATGCCTAGATACAAGTGAATTTGAGGTGAATTCTAAAGGGAAAAAACCAAGTATAAAGCTTGAATAACCAGCAAGAACAAAAAATTTCTATCTTCCAAAAATAGCTTCAAACACAGCTAATAGAAGGGGGAAACGATTGCAAAGCGTAGAGATTACGTTTCTAGGTACGGGGGAAAACTTTAATGATAGAAATCGTTAAAAACGCACCTTAATTGCTAAAGAACACCATGGGACTTTCTCTTCAGTTTGCTCACTGTTTTGGGACTAAAATTAAATGTTTTGGGGTCTTAAAAATTGAATTTTCCGACTTATACCACTTGTTTGACCCGTCCCGGTTCGCGACCCGGTTGCATCCCGGACTGTCCGCGGTAAAACAGTCATAATGTTTTACTCCGATGTAGGTTTGATGTGAGGTATTTTTGGTTGCGAACTAGACTCATAGACCTTCGATTCGGTATGTTGTGGGTCCCATAACTATTTATATATTAGGAGAAATGATCTGATACATTTGACCCAAAGTTTAGAAAATTTATTAATGTAACTTGTGAAGACTTATTCCAACTTCTGTTCCACAACTTACTTGACTTCAAAACGTAGCAAACGATTATCATATGACAAACTTAAATAATAGATAACCTCCTTATAATTTAATGAACCATAGTCTCACCCTAAAGTACATGTTATTACATTCCAAACTCGTCGACTTTTGACGAAACTTATTTTCTTCAGTTGGTTTAGCTTATAAGCTTTCCAACCCTCTTGGTACTCGTTATTCATGATATTAAATATTTGTAACCTACAAGGTAACATGATTAACTTACTTTATATGCTTCCAAATATAATCTTATTTCTGAGCTTACATCAATTGACTTACGATGTACTCTCACGTACGAAAATATGGGGTGTAACAAAACCGGCCCGAAAACTACTCTGCGATGCTCTTGCCCTTCGAATCGGCTCCCAAATGCTCTAAGTCTATCAAAACCATATTAATAACATCAAAATATGATAGGGAGACGAAACCTATTCGAAAACTATCAAAATTAGGCACAATTCCCAAAATTGGCCAAACCGACCCCCGGGCCCACGTCTCAAAACTCGATAAAAATCTTAAAACCGGAATCCTCATCCTCCCACATTTCTATACATACCAAGAATATCAAATTTGGACTACAATTTCCTCTTCAATTACTCAATTAAAGTCTCCAATTTTCCAAGCCCTAACCCCCAATTTACACACTGATTTCCCCCATAATTTCACCATATTTCAGTCCGAAAATCACATAGAAACGAGTTTTAGGTTCAAATACCTTACCTCAACGAAGTCCTCTTGATTTTATCCTTCAAACCCCTCTCCCAAAGCTTAATCCCGGATGAAAATATTGAAGAAATGGCTCAAAATCGCGAAGCCTGGAATTTATACTCTCCTGTCCAGTGGTCCCGCATCTGCGGTCACTTACGCGCACTTGCGGACCCGCACCTGCGATCCTAGGTGCGCACATGCGGACTCCACACAAGGGCCAATCCTCCGCACCTGCGGTCAAAGTTCGCACTTGCGGCTTCGTAGGGGCGGTAAAACCATCGCACCTGCGGAACTCCTCCAGTCTACCAAATTCCGCACCAGCGTGACCCTTTTCGCACCTGCGGAGATCGCACCTGTGCTTATCCATCCGCAGGTGCGTCCACACTAGATGGGCAGCACCAACAGCACTTCAGCTGCATTTTTCCAACTTCTAGTCCCCGAGGGCTATCCGAAATCAACCCGAGCCCCTCGGGACCCCAACCAAAAATACAAACAGGTCATAAATGATTACCCGGACTTAGTCGAACCCTCAGAACACCTAAAACAACATCGAAACTCCAATTCAACCCATGATTCAAGCCTAAGATTCCTAAAACTTCCGTAAATCACCAACGATGCCGAAACCAACCAAAACGCATCCGAATGACCTGAAAATTTGCACACACGTCCAAAATGACACAACAAACCTGCTCCAACTCCCATAATTCCATTTCGAACCCGATAGACTATTTTCCACTACCGACCGGAAAATGCCAAAAACTCCACTTCGTCAATTCAAACCTAATTCATTCCGAACACACTCCTAAGTTCCAAATCACCTAACGAAGCTATCCGAGCCATAAAATCCACATTCCTAGGTCGTTTACCAAAACATCAACTACGAGTTGACCTTTTCAACTATTAGGCCCATTTAAGAGACTAAGTGTCTCAATTCTCACCACGATCACTCCGAACCCGTACCAACCGACCCCAACTCATCATAGACAGACTAAACAATGAATGACAAGGAAAAAATAGGAATAACGAGGCTAATTCCACAGAACGACCGGTCGGGTCATTACACTCTGGCAGGGCCAGCTCAGGTCCCCGAGGGGTTCATCGCTACCCCATTACTCCAGGATGCTCTGGTCCATTTAGTGGGCCTCATGGAGAGTGTCTCTTAGTCAGGCTTACTTACTGCAGCACCAGACTTCTCTCAGGCTGGGGGAGGAGCCCAGACTCCCACTACTCGCACTCCGGAGCAGATGGATTCTCAGTTTCAAACTCCAGCGGCTCAGCCAACTGGGGTAGTTCAGCCGGGTGTCCTGGCTCAGACCGATGATGGGGCAACTATGTCTGCTGATTCTTTGTGGAGGTTGGACAGGTTCACCAATCTTTTCACTACTACTTATAGCGGTACATCTTCAGAAGATCCCCAAGACTATTTAAATAGCTGTCACGAGGTTCAACGGAATATGGGGATAGTGGAGACCAATGGGGTCGACTTTGCTACTTTTCGTCTGTTGGGTTCCGCCAAGACTTGGTGCAGAGATTATTGTTTGGCTAGACCAACTGGATCACCTCATTTGACTTGGGCCCAGTTCTCTCAGTTATTTCTGGAGAAGTTTCTTCCTATCACTTGAAGAGAGGATTATCGGAGGCATTTTGAGCGTCTCCAGTAGGGTTCTATGACCGTCACTCGGTATGAGATCAAATTCATTACCTTGGCCCGTCATGCTCTTATGATATTTCCCGCCGAGTGAGACAGGGTGAGGAGATTTATTGAGGGACTAGCTCAGTCGATCAGATTGCAGATGGCTAAGGAGACAAGGAGTGAGATTTCTTTCCAGGACGCAGCCAATGTGGCCAGACGAGTTGAGATGGTTCTATTACAGGGGAGTGGTCAGGGGTCTGACAAGAGGCCCTGTCATTTTGGAAGATTTAGTGGTGTATCATCTGGAGGTAGAGACTATTTTGGTAGGGGCCATCCTCCCAAGCTGTTCCATTTAGCACTTCAGGCTTCTCACAGCGCTCCAAGTGGTCGTGGTTCTCATATGCAATATTCTGATCAGTTTCCCTATAGTGCCCACCAGCTCCTATCAGTGCACCGCCTCTCCAGAGTTTTCAGGGTGGTTACTCAGGTCGTTAGAGTCAGTTTCAGGGCCATCAGTCTCAGCAGCCGAGGACTTGTTATATTTGTGGAGATTTGAGGCACGTTGCTAGATTTTGCCCTCGAGCCTCGAGTAGTTCTCAGCATCGGGGTTCTCGTGCCATGGTTCCAGCACCGGGTATTCCACCGCTCGCTCAGCCAGCAGAGGTGGGGGTCGAGGTGTTAGAGGTGAAGGTCATGCCGTTAGAGGTAGAGGCTAGGCCGTTAGAGGTAAAGGTCAACCAGCAGGAGGCCGTCCTAGGGATGTAGTTCAGATTGGTGGGACCCAGCCTCGATGTTATGCTATTCCAGCCAAACCTGAGGTTGAGGCCTCTGATGTAGTTATCACAAGTACGATTTCAGTTTGCAGCAGGGATCCTTCAGTTCTATTTGATCCAGGGTCCACATATTCCTATGTATCATCTTATTTTGCCCCTTATTTGATTGTGCCTCGTGATTCTCTGAGTTCTCCTGTATATATGTCTACACTGGTGGGTGACTCTATTGTGGTAGATCGTGTCTACCGTATGTGTGTATTAGTTATTGGGGGTCTTGAGACTGGTGTAGATCTCCTACTCCTCGATATAATAGATTTTGATGTCATTTTGTGGATGGACTGGTTGTCGCATTATCATGCCATAATGGATTGTCATGCCAAGACCATGACCTTAGCATTGCCAGGGTTGCCTCGACTGGAGTGGAGAGGGACTCCTGATCATTCTTCCATCGGGGCTATCTCTTATATAAAAGCTCGGCGTATGGTCGAGAAGGGGTGTTTGGCCTATTTGGCTTATGTTCATGATTGGATATTGACATTTGCATTGATTTGGCTCCGGGCACTCAACCTATTTTTATCCCGCCATATCGTATGGCCCTGCCAGAGTTGAAAGAATAGTTGCATGATTTTCTTTATAAAGGCTTTATTAAGCCTAATGTCTCGCCTTGGGGTGCGCCAGTGTTGTTTGTTAAGAAGACGTACGGATCAATGAGGATGTGCATAGATTATCAACAATTGAACAAGGTTACGATCAAGAACAAGTATCCATTGTCGAGGATTGATGATTTGTTTGATTAGCTTCAGGGTGCCAAGGTATTTTCGAAGATTGATTTGAGTTCCGGCTACCATTAGTTGAGGATTAGGGCATCTGATGTCCCTAAGACAACTTTTCGCACTCGATACGAGCATTATGAGTTCTTAGTGATGTCATTCGGGTTGACAAATGCCCCAACAACTTTCATGGACTTGATAAATCGAGTGTTTAGGCCTTGTTTGGATTCCTTCGTGATTGTCTTCATTGATGATATTCTGATTTATTCCCGTAGACGGGAGGAGAATGAGCAGCATCTTCGAGTCATTCTCCAGACTCTGAGGGACATTCAGTTATATGCTAAGTTTTCAAAATGTGAGTTTTGCTGAGTTCAGTTGCGTTCTTGGGTCATGTTGTATCATCATAGGGTATTCAGGTGGATCCTAAGAAGATTTCAGCAGTCAAGGATTGGCCTAGACCCATATCAATCACAGAGATCTAGAGTTTCTTGGGTTTGGCGGGCTATTACCGACGGTTTGTGGAGGGGTTTTCGTCTATTGCAGCCCCAATGACCAGGTTGACTCAGAAGGGTGCCCAGTTCAGGTGGTCAGATGAGTGTGAGGCGAGCTTTTAGAAGCTTAAGACAGCTTTGACTACATCGCCGGTGTTGGTTTTGCGCACAGGTTCAGGGCCATATACTGTGTATTGTGATACATCTCGTGTTAGACTTGGTGCAGTGTTGATGTAGGATGGCAAAGTTATTGCATATGCTTCGCGACAGTTGAAGATCCACAAGAAGAATTATCCAATTCATGATTTGGAGCTAGCATCCATTGTTCACGCGCTGAAGATTTGGAGGCATTATCTATATGGCATTTCATGTGAGGTGTTCACGGATCACAAGAGTTTGCAATATTTGTTCAAGCAGAAGGAGCTAAATTTGAGGCAGAAGAGATGGTTGGATTCGTTGAAAGACTATGATATCACCATCTTGTATCATCCGGGGAAGGCCAATGTGGTGGCCGATGCTTTGATTAGGAAGTCAGCTAGTATGGGTAGCCTTGCGTACATTCTAGTTGGGGTGAGACTGCTTGCTTTGGATGTTCAGGCTTTAGCCAATCAGTTCTTAAGGTTGGATGTTTCTGAGTTCGACCGTGTCCTAGCTTATATAGTTTCTCGTTCTTCATTATTTGATCGTATCCGAGATCGGCAGTATGATGATCCTCATCTGCTTTTCCTTAGGGACACTGTGCGGCAAGGTCGTGCCAAGCAGGTTACAGTTGGGTATGATGGAGTTTTGTGGATGCAGGGTCGTATTTGTGTGCCCAATGTGGATGGACTTCGTGAGTTGATTTTAGAGGAGGCCCATAGTTCCCGGTACTCCATTCATCCGGGCGCCGCTAAGATGTATCAGGACTTGCGGCAACATTATTAGTGGAGGAGTATGAAGAAGGATATTGTAGCATATGTAGCTAGGTGTTTGAATTGTCAGCAGGTAAAGTACGAGCATTAGAGGCCAAGTGGATTGTTTTAGCAGATTGAGATTCCTGAGTGGAAGCGGGAACATATTACTATGAATTTCGTTGTTGGACTCCCACAGACTCAGAGGAAGTTCGATGCAGTATGGGTTATTGTGGATAGGTTGACCAAGTTAGCGCATTTCATTCTTGTGGCAGTTTCCTATTCTTCGGAGAGATTGGCTGAGATCTATATCCGGGAGATTGTTTGTCTTCACGGCGTGCCCGTGTCTATTATTTCTGACTGAGGTACGCAGTTTACCTCGCATTTCTAGAGGGCAGTTCAGCGTGTGTTGGGCACGCAGGTCGAGTTGAGCACAACCTTTCATCCTCAGACGGACAAACAGTTCGAACGCACTATTCAGATTTTGGAGGATATGCTTCGCGCCTATGTTATTGACTTTGGAGTTTCTTGGGATTAGTTCTTGCCATTAGCTAAGTTTGCCTACAACAACAGCTATCACTCGAGCATCCAGATGGCTCCCTATGAGGAATTATATGGTAGGAGGTGTCGGTCGCCGGTTGGATGGTTTGAGCCGGGAGAGGCTCAGTTGTTGGGTACAGATTTAGTGCAAGATGCCTTGGATAAGGTTAAGGTTATTCAGGATAGGCTTCGTACAGCTCAGTCCATGCAGAAGAGTTATGTCGACCGTAGAGTTCGTGATGTGGCATTCATGGTTGGAGAGCGGGTGTTGCTTCGGGTGTCGCCCATGAAGGGCGTGATGAGATTTGGGAAGAAGGGCAAGCTAAGCCCTAGGTTCATTGGCTCTTTTGAGATCCTCGATAGAGTGGGAGAGGTGGCTTACAGACTTGCGTTGCCACCGAGTTTATCAGTTGTGCATCCAGTGTTTCATGTGTCTATGCTTCGGAAGTATCACGGTGATCCATCACATATGTTAGACTTCAGCAGTGTCTAGTTGGACAAGGACTTGAGCTATGAGGAGGAGCCGATAGCTATTCTAGACCGACAGGTTCGTCAGTTGAGATCGAAGAGTTATCCTTCAGTTCGTGTTCAGTGGAGAGGTCAGTCTGCCGAGTCAGCTACCTGGGAGTCCGAGTCCGATATGCGAAGCCGATATCCCCATCTTTTCCTCGATTCAGGTACTTTTCTATGTCCGTTCGAGGTCGAGCGGTTGTTTTTAGAAGTGGAGAATGTGATGACCCAAAAGGTCATCTCTCGTTTTAGAAGTCAAAATTGTGTTTCGAGGCCTTAAAAACCTCCTCTAGTCTCACCTCGTTTTGCGTGCGCAGTCCAGGCGTATATCCGGAAAGCTTTTATATGAAAAATTGAGTTCAGTCAATATTTTGGGTAAACGGACCCGGACCTGTGATTTGATGGTCCCGGAGGGTCCGTAGGAAAATATGGGACTCGGACATATGCCCGGAATTAAATTTTGAGGTCCCAAGCCTGAGAAATGAATTTTTGAAAGAAATTGTTTAACTGAAACTATAAGAGTTTTTGAAAATTTGACTGTATTTGAAATTGATTGTATCGGGCACGTATTTTAGTTCCGGAGACCGGTACAGGTTTAATATAGATTCGGACCCATAGTTGTAAATTTTGAAACTTTGAAAGTTCTTGAGATTTTTCTTTGATTTTGATGCTAAATTCGATGTTTAAGATGTTATTTTGGCGATTTTATCACACGAACAAGTCTGTATGGTGTTTTTAGATTTGTACGCATGTTTGGTTTGGAGCCCCGAGGGCTCGGGTGAGTTTCGGGTAGGCTTCGGGATGTTTTGGACTTTGAAACATCTGGTGTAATTGTTGTATCTGGTGTCTGGTGTTTTGTACTATGAAAACGCGTGGTCACCCACGCAAACGCGAAGAGTAAACGGAGCTAGGGCTGGTTTGTTCATTGCAAACGCGTAGACCTGGACGCGAACGTGGAGCACTGGGGGGGGGGCTGCTCTACACGAACGCGTAGCTTTAGGATGGGAACTGTGGGAGGGGGGTCGATACTCTATGCGAACGCGGCTAGCAGCTCGCGAATGCGAAGGTCGGGGAGGGGGGGTATACCTTCGCGAACGCGAAGGCCAATGGGGCCACTGCTACATGAACGCGACAGACCTTTCGCGACGCGAAGAAGGTCTGTCCAGTGATTTTAAAATAGTAGCAAAAATGGGAAAAAGCCATAATTTCATATCTCCTTCCATAGAATCCGACCTTGGGCGATTTTTGAAGAGGGATTTCATCACTAAATCATAAGTTCGTGTTCTTAAACTCATTTTCTTCATTTTCCATCAACACCCATTAGATTTCTAGGCCTAAATCTTGTTCTTTAGGGGGATAAATTAGGAATTTTATAAATTTGGGAATTTAGACCTCGATTTTGGGTCGTATTTCGAAACTAATTACATATTCGGGCTCGTGGGTGAATGGGTGATCGAGTTTTGGTCCGAACCTCGTGTTTTGACCAAGCAGGCCCGGGGTCGATTTTTGACTTTTTGGGAAGAATGATAGAAAACCTATAATTAAGCATTGGGGTTGAATTATTTAGCATTTATTAATATTGTTAAGTTAATTATGTCTAGATACAAGTGAATTAGAGGTGAATTCTATAGGGAAAGCAGTGTTTGAGGCTTGAGTTTGGCCGTGGAATCTGAGGTAAGTGTTTGGTCTAACCTTAGCTTGAGAGAATAGGTGTTGTGTCCTATTTGCTACGTTTTAGTATTATGTTCAACGTATACGTGTGGTGATGAGTATCTATACGTTGGTGTCAAGCATGCCCGTGAGTCGTATATTGTGATTTATATGATATTTTCATTAAGCACTACCTATGTCTAATTTGATAGTTATCCATTTTGATGGTATTTCCTTGATGTTGCCTATTGTCAAGTATTGGTTCAGGTTGAGAATTATTTTGTGAAACTAATTAATTAAGCGAGATTGGTTATAGTTGTTTCCCTTGCCGGGATGATATTGATTATTTGTTGGCTCCCTTGTCGGGACGTTATGGTTTCTATTATTGTTTATACTGTTGACTTCCTTGTTGGGATGTTGTCATTTCATTGTTTGGGTGAGAAAGAGTGTAAAGCACGAAGGGTGATGTCGTGCGTGATATTGTGAGTGAGTGTTAATGCACGAAGGGTGATGTCGTGCCAGAATTGTGAGTGTTAATGCACGAAGGGTTATGCCGTGCCATATTAATGAAATTAAAAGCACGAATGGTGATGTCGTGCACTTGTCTTTGTGTTATTATTTCCATTGTTTTAAGTTTGGATATTTATTTTGTCACTTTACTTCATCATTTTCATTACTTGATATTTCCTCCCCTCAGTATGTTCCCCCCTTCTTTTTGTATTAAGCTGCTTAATTCATGTTATTATTATTGTTTTTCGTATATGATTAAACTGCACAAGTTTATATGGTTGTTATGTCCTAGACTCGTCACTACTTCGCCGAGGTTAGGCTCGACACTTACCAGTACATGGGATTGGTTGTACTGATGCTACACTCTGTACTTTTGTGTAGATCCCGGTACTGGACCCTTCGGACCGTAGATCGAGGTTGCTGCCTTCAGTCCAGTGGAGACCTGAGGTAGACCTACATGCGTCCGCAGGCCTTGGCGTCCCCTTCTATCCTGTTTCTTTTCTCTTATTATTTACTTCTGAGACAGATGTATATTTTTTTTTCCAGACCATTGTTTGTAGCCTTCGTAGACAGTCCGTGGAATTGTGACACCAGTTCTGGGCATAGTTTATATTGTTGTGTCCTAGTCTCGTCACTACTTCGCCGAGGTTAGGCTCGACACTTACCAGTACATGGGATCGGTTGTACTGATGCTAGACTCTACACTTTTGTGCAGATCCTGGTATTGGACCCTTCAGAGCATAGATCGAGGTTGATGCCTTCAGTCCATCGGAGACCCGAGGTAGACCTGCATGCATACGCAGGACTTGGCGTCCCCTTCTATCCTGTTTCTTTTATGTTCTTATTTACTTCTGAGACAAATGTACATTTCTTTTGTTCAAACCACTGTTTGTAGTATTCGTAGACAGTCCGTGGAATTTTCACACCAGTTCTGGGCGTAGTTTTATTTTGGACTTCGCATTAGTATTAAATGAAACTGTTAAATTCTGTTATTCCGCATTTTTATTTCCGTTGATATTATTCTTAAATTATCTTGTAACTGTTAAAGGTAAATGAATAAGATAAAATGATCAGTAACGTTGGCTTGCCTAGCGGGTTCAAGGTTAGGCGCCATCATGATCCCGACGGTGGGAAATTTGGGTCGTGACAAGAAAATTCCTTAGGATGTACATTTGTTTTCATGCATCGGAGATGGGGTATAAATATGGCTTGAATCACTTTTATCCACTTGATTGGGTTGTAGTTGATAGAGAAACAAAAAGAAGCCGAACTTGGTTTCTGGAGGTACTTCACAATTCATTAGACTTGAATGCGGATAATGGAGTCACATTTATGTCGGACATGCAGTATGTACTATTTACATCTTGTTTAATTTCAGCTCACATTTATAGCTTTATCATTACTAATCTGTCAAATTATTTTGATATGTGCAGGGATTAATGGAGGCAAAAAAGATAGTCCATCCTGAAGCAAAGCATAGGTTATGTGTGAGATATGCAGAGTCAAACTGGTGCAAAGATTACAGAGGGCTTGAAATAAAAAAAGTTACTTTGGTGGAGTGCTTGGGTCACTTATGCAGAAGACTTCAAGGATTAATTGAGCAAGATGGGACAATTGAAGGAAACAACTGTTACTGACTTGCTAAAGTACCTACCCAGAGTTGGTGTAGGGTATTGTCTATAAGAATCAAAGTGTGGATAATAATTTTACAGAGTCTTTCAATCTGTGGATATTAGAAGTTAGATACAAGTCCATCATCAAGATGTTAGAAAATATAAGATTCAAAGTGATGAATCAGTTGAGAAATCATAAAAATGGGGTGAGAACATGAAAAACAGACTACAATCCCCAAATCATGAAGCTTTATAATAACTATCTGAAGGTAGCTCATTCCATTGAGGTTGATTTCAATGGTAATGATAGGTTTGAAATAGTAGAATGGGTTGACAAGTCATTGTCAATTTGCTGGCAAAAAGATACACGTGTAAGGCATGGTATCTTTCTGGAATCCAATGTCCTCATGCAATAAATCGATTCTTGTTTTTATCATTTAAGGGAAGACCTTTGAAGGATATGCACTCGTGGTATCGCAAAGAAACCTTTCTCCTTACTTACAAACATAAGTTACAGCCAGTACATGGTGAGAAATTTTGGATGATAGATCCATCTCAGGCCATAGAACCTTCAGAACTAATGAATCAAGCTGGCAAGTCTAAAGGCAAAAAAGTTAGACAATGATAGCAAGGGGAGTGGAGTTAGTTTATAAAAGAGAATTATGACTTGTGACAATTGTGGAAAGGCAAACCACAATGCAAGGGGATGTAAAAGGTATAGACCCAAAAATTATGTTATTATATTTAATTGTTATTAACTTTTTTTTATACATTAAACAACCATTGACGGGGTAGAAAGTGACGAAAAAGAAGCAACCATCAGACATCTAGGGCTAAGAAGCAAGCCAAAAGACAAATGACTTTGCTTGATCAAGACACTAATGATGATGAGGTGTTGGAGTCACAACTAGAAAGTGAAGATATCACTTTATCAACCCCCAAGTGTCTCAAACAAGTCAAGGCATTGACAACAATTAATCATTTATCTTTATGCCTACTCCAACTTTTGATAATTTTTCAGATTTTGATGATGGCCCTGAACCTCCATTAAGGCCTAGTATAATATCAGAATCACAGATTAGACTTGTGGAAAGGAAGCATGCTGGTGTGAACACTGAGACAAGGAAAATCAAATTCATATGAGACAACACAGGTGTAAGTGAACCGGTTGATCTTCCATATTTCCCGATAAACTTGACATGAAAGGGAAATGCTGCAATCACTGGCAACCAACCGGAGATGCAAACAAGACAAAGAATTGAAAAGTTAAAGACAAGAAAGGGGCCTTGATAATCTGACTAGGACTTGTTTTGTTTTGTTAGTTGGTAGCGTCTTACATGTGCTAAAGTGAAATTAAAACACTTGGTCTTCAGTTGTTCGATGTATAATTAGTGTATAAGCATTGTACATGTATATTAAGTACATTGTTTAATTAGTTATAAGCGCGGTATAATATGTATATTTTAGATAAGAGGAGAGATAGAGAAAAAAAGTTATTTGTATATTTTGTAATCAGTGTATAATCACTGTATAATATGTGTATAATCAGTTCTTATACATTAAATTATTGATTATACACCGTTTTATATTTCTTATACATGTATAAATTTTCTAGAATATTTTCACTTTCGTTGTAGATATGGTAATATTATTTCTCCCTTCTTTCAACCAACGTTTTTCGACTTTGGATATAAATTTGTTGGAGATAATTAATGATCCAAATATTGGTGAAATCTTTGGAATTGATCTTCGGAGATGAAAAACTTAAAGGAAATCTCTGATTCTGTGATTGTCGCACACTATTTATTGAGTTTTTTTCTCTCTTTCTATTTTTAAACATGGCTAGACAATTTATGATAAATTTGTTATGGCTAATCGAAAGTAAACTATAGTGTGGACCCGGCTATTTATATTTTTTCCCCTTATTAAATGGATAGGCTTTCTTTTTCGGAGTGTGCAACGTGTCCCAACATTTAAAAGGGGGAACTGTACGGTTAACCACTAATAATATATGTATTTATTTTTAAGCCATTGTTTAAAATGTCTTTAGTCTTTAGCCACTACTTTAATAAACTTTAAACGCCTGGACGAAAATACCCTTCTGCTCATGTCCGTAACTTTTGAACTAAACTTCAGGACTTAAGGACTTCAGGACTACATGTCCTTAACTTTTGAACTTGAAACTCTAAGTTGAGGACTTCGGGACTACATGTCCTTAACTTTTGAACTTGGAACTCAAACTTCAGGACCAAGCATCCTTAACTTTTGAACTTGTAAGTCAAAGTTAAGGACCTATTGTCATTAACTTTTGATCTTGTAACTATAAGTTAAGGATTGCATGTCCTTAACTTTTGAACTTGGAACTCAAACTTTTGGACCAAGCATCCTTAACTTTTGAACTTGTAAGTCAAAGTTAAGGACCTATTGTCCTTAACTTTTGATCTTGTAACTCTAAGTTAAGGACCAAGCGTCCTTAACTTTTGAACTTGGAACTCAAGCTTTAGGACCAAGCGTCCTTAACTTTTGAACTTGTAAGTCAAAGTTAAGGACCTATTGTCCTTAACTTTTGATCTTGTAACTGTAAGTTAAGGACTGCATGTCCTTAACTAATGAACTTGGAACTCAAACTTATCAAGCGTCCTTAACTTTTGAACTTGTAAGTCAAAGTTAAGGACCTATTGTCCTTAACTTTTGATCTTGTAACTGTAAGTTAAGGACTGCGTGTCCTTAACTTTTGAACTTGGAACTCAAACTTCAGGACCAAGCGTCCTTAACTTTTGAACTTGTAAGTCAAAGTTAAGGACCTATTGTCCTTAACTTTTGATCTTGTAACTGTAAGTTAAGGACTGCATGTCCTTAACTTTTGAATTTATAACTCTAAGTTCAGGACTACATATCCTTATTATTTTTTTAAGTATAAACTTTTGACGCTCAGTAAAAATGCATTACCCGCCACGTCGTCAGCTTCCTTAAATCTTTCAATCTTTTTCATAACTCCTGCTATCTATATCTTTATTAATTAAAGAAATAACCTAACTCTTACTATTTCTCATTTTGAATTCTGATCATTTTACCACTAGTACTATTGGGATTATCAATTTTATGAATTAAACAATTATAGAGTAGAGAAACAAACAGAAAAGTAGAGAACAGAGGAGTTGCTCATCGGAAATTGTTATCGGCGGCACAGTTCTTCTCCTTAACACATGAAAGAGATAGAAGAAAGGATAATACAGTCTTTTCATATTAATTTTAATAGACTAGTAGCTACTATTGCTAAGCATTAAAAATATTGGATAAAAAGTAAATACCACTTTAAAAAGTGGCTACCCCACCTAATGCTATTTTTTTCACACGGAGCACTAATAGCCCATACTCTTTAATAAAGTGGTACATTTTTAGTCTCCGTGTTTGATAAATATTTTCCAAAAAATATTTTTCAATTTTCTTATGTTCGGTTGACTTAAATATTTTGGAGAACATTTTCATCCAACTGGAGGAAAATTTTTCCCTATCAAGAAGAGGGAAAATATTTTTCAAACTCTTTCTCAACCTTCCCCGCCCATTTCTTCAAACTTTTCTTCACCATTTACATTTTCTAGCCATATACATAGATTATACACATATAATACATAAATTATACATATATTATACCTCCACCAGTTATTTTTAGTTTAACTAGTTACGTAGGTGGTTGGGTTAATTTTTCTTCTTTTTATGATGTAGAAAAAGTATTTCGTTCATTTCAACAAAATGATGTAGCAAAAAGTATTTTCATTTTATAATATAAAAAAGTATTTTTTTTCATTTTAACAAAATAATTACTTTTTTCATGTTGTAGAAAAAGCACTTTCTTTTTCAACTAAAATTGTATTTTCTTTTTAGTTGTATAACACAAATTTGAACGTCTTGCCACAAAATGTAAAGCAACACATTAGTCCTTTGAATTTGTGTAAATTTTTAGTAAAGCAACACATTAGTACAGTACAACACCGGGTGCCACTTGAAAGCTGCGAGTGCCTCGTAGGCCTCATTTGTTTGCACTTAATGAGGGTCTGAATCTGAATGAACCAGATGTTAGCCCATTAAGTGTATTTGTTATTTTATTTTTTAAAACTCTGAATAGGTCTGCATGGGTCTGCTTCGGTCAGACCTTTGATCGAGTCTTATTTCGTTTCAGAGGTTAAAAATATCGAAAATACACGCCTTTTCTCTCTCTTAACGTCAGGCTATTTCTTCTAAACCCAAAACAAATTTATCCTTCACAGTTCACACGTCTCTCTTCAAGGATCAAGCAGCCGTCGAAATCTTTTTCTGGGTAAGATTTTGAAAATTATACTTGGAATTCTCCATCTTGTTTCCACTTTTCTAATGGTAAATTTCAGTTTCTAGTTTAGGGTTTAGCAAAATCCCTTTTAAAATACAATTGAGAAGGAGCTAAACTAGAAGGTTTTGCTTGCCTCTTTTTTGTGTCTTGTTCTCACTTTTTAATTTGATTGAATCTCTGAATTTCCGTAATTTTTTTTTTTTTGATNNNTAATATTTTCACTAATTGATATAATAAATATATAAATATATATATATATATATATATATAGGTATTCAGATGTTGAAAAACAAACAGTCTTAATCATTCAGTGTTCAGATCTGCATACCACGTCTTAATATTCAGACGTGCATTCAGATTCAGACGTCTGAATCTTAAAAAAAACAAATGAGGCCGTAAACCTGCTAATATATGCCATTTCCTTACCGCGCAATTTATATTTGAAGGCGCACGCTTTTACCAAGCAAAAGGCGGAGGAGAAAATCGCGGAAGTTAGCTCTTTTTAATTTAGAAGAAAAAGAAGAAGCATGGCGATCGAATGTTTAGTTTTGGGTAAGCAAAAAGCTTGGCTTCGTTATTCTTTTGATCTACTACAGTGTCTGTTACATGTTTGATGTAATGCTTAAACGGGAAAAAAAATGAATTACAGGGGCAGGACAGGAGGTAGGAAAGAGCTGTGCTGTGGTGACAATAAACGGCAAGAAGATAATGTTTGATTGTGGGATGCACATGGGTTACCTCGACCATCGCAGATACCCAGATTTCTCTCTCATTTCTAAGTCTGGAGACTTCAACAACGCTCTCTCATGCATCATCATCACCCATTTGTATGATACTCTGCCACTACTTATTGTCGTATATTGTGTACATATCATCAGTGGCAGAGCCAGGAATTTTAACAAGGCAATACAAAAAGTTAACTTGTGACCTAACACAACTAACTATCTTTGATACTAAAAGGGATTCGAAAGTAAATTATTATTTTTGTCTACTTGCGTAATACAATTTTCCAACGATTGAACCCCTTCCTTGTCTGTGGCTCAGCGACTGGATATCATAGAACATTTTTTAAAACTCTTCTGGACTAATTTAATGAGTTTCAATGAACCCCTTTAGAGACAGGGGAAAGATGTGCTGCAGCTTGGAAAATCACATCCCCTGTTTGAGTGACATCATTGTAACCTTTTGCTCTTTGGTCTTGTTTAATTATTTGTGATGGCATTCTTTAGAGATGGGGAGAATTATGGCTCAGTGCGGCGTTGTATCCCCTATAATGTGTATATTTCATAAAAACTTTTACTCTTTGTTTAATTAGATGAAATCTTTGAACCCCTTCAGAGACGGGGGAAAGATTTGCCCCAGCTTGGTGAATCAAATTGCATCACCTATTATGTATATATTTCATAGTAACCTTGTACACTTTTGAATAATTAAATGAGATTCATGAACTCCTCTAGAGACGGGGAAAATATTTGCCCCAGCTTGGTAAATCACATGCTCTGTTTTATGTATATATTATAACTTTTTAACTCTCCTCTCTACTCTCCGGGTAGGGGTAAGGTCTTGCGTACACTCTATCCTCCCTAGACCGCAATTGTGGGAATTCACTGGGTTGTTGTTGTTTTTGTATAACTTTTTAACTATACTGGTCTAATTTAATGAATTTTGGTTGCAGCCACTTAGACCATATTGGAGCTCTTCCGTATTTTACTGAAGTGTGTGGGTACAATGGCCCCATATACATGACGGTATTTCCGTTCTACCCCCCTTATAGTACTTATCACTTCAATAGAGTAGAGGAATACATAAGCAAAATGGGGATGTAAATGATGAGATGCTTCACTTGATTTTGTTTTTCGTTGCTGTGTTTCTCTTACTGAAATGCATTCCTTTCCAATATTTCCTCACTTTCTGTCAAAAAAGAGAGAGCTGTAAATAGATAACTGAAGCAGGTTAGGGCATTTACCTTTCACTAGTAATATTACTTGGAAAATCTCATACAAATGCTTTGAACAATAAATGCAAATTCATTGTATATACTGTGAGAAAACACACACGGGAGAAAATAATATCTTATTCTTTACAATAATACAATGAGCCCTATATATATATAGATAATACATGTCCTACTCCTAGTACACATAAGATTAGGTTTAAGGTTATTTACTCCTATTTGACTACTTAACTAACACTCCCCCTCAAGCTGGTGCATATAAATCAAATGTACCGAGCTTGTTATATATATAACTAATACGAGGGCCACTGAGGGACTTGGTGAAAATGTCAGCAAGTTGATCATTCGACTTCACAAATCTTGTAGCAATATCTCTTGAGAGTATCTTTTCT